>WSXT02044141.1:0-13214 GCA_011762715.2 Neuroterus valhalla | reverse complement strand
GTTTTAAGTTTTCCTATAACTAATATTCAAAAAATAGTGTAAAAAACGAAACCACAAGGTAGAAGACCCCCTTAAATGGCTATCTGTGACCGCTTAGGAAGAGAAAAAATGAATTCACAAAAATTCTCGTCGAGAACAATCGTCTGATAAGTTACCTCGTAACTTACGAATATCACTGTATATGACCAAAGTAATTCACTTCACAAAAAACTATGTTCACCCGTTGCAGCCGACACGGAAATTTTTCGATAAACATTTCTCAAAAATTGGGTGAACTTACAGAAAAAAATCTGTGTGCGGAAAACAGTCGCGTTTGATGTGAAACTCCAGCAACGACGCAACAATACAAACTTCACATAACTGTGCTAAATGATTTTACTTCTCCTTATTACAAGACTGCACTACTAATAACTGTTCTTTTCTCCTTCTCTCATGCTTTCATTTGCAAGTTTCACATCCAACTTGTTTAGTCTCAATGAATAAAGTGCGTCCTTGGGAAAGCATGCAAGTTTGCAATGAAATTTTTAGGTGGAAAATTTAGACGAGAAGAGGAAAACATAAATCGTGGGGCAGTTGAGAAGCTAAAGAAGTAAATCATTCAGCAAAATATAATTAGGCTTTCAGCGTTTCTTCATCGATGAAGTTTCACTTCAGATCTACGTGTTTCCACTCGCACAGTTTTCAGGGTACTGTTGCTTGCACCATCTTCTGTCTTCACGATACGAGCTCGAGAAACTGTTTGGAATTGGATTTAAGGTTTTATGCTCACGGCAGAGAAGTTTTATAATCTCAATCTCAATCTAAATTCCAACACGCTCAGGAGCGATTGATCGTGCTGGAAGTCTAGATAGAGTTGGTACAGTTATGGTACAGTTATAGGGATATTTGTCTCGATATTTCGAGGAATTTCATTTTTTCATGATGGGAAATACAGGAAAGAGGTAGAAAATGGTTTCAATGTAGGAAGTTGGAAGGTCAGTGAGGAGCCGTTTAAAAACAACGTCACACTGGCAGTTGGTAAGGAGTGGGGGCAAGTATGAAAATTTTTTTCAATTTTACGAAACTTTCGAAAAAAATGCTTTGTCGAGAAAAAATTGGGATCAACTTAAATTAAAATAGTTGACTTTTCGAGGGAAGAATATTATCCTCAAATTTTTGGAACAACTTATGTTTGCAAAATTGGAGAAAATCTTAAAATGGATCTCAGGGGCATGGATCATGGTTTCTAATAGGGTTTAACCTGTTTGAGAGTATCCTACCTTGAAAAGGGTGTTGAGTGAGCACCAAAACGTTGGTAAATATTTTAAATTCTATTACATTGCGATGAGTGAATAATATAAATGGAAGAGGACAAGAGTGAGAAAAAAAGGAATGTAATGTGCAAGTTGTCTTCTCATTCTTCTTTCCTCTTTTTTTATTTTTATGTTATTTTTTCGAATGGTAGTAGAAACGTTTTAGGGTTGTGGTTCCAATTTGGTCGTTGGGTATCAACTTTCTATTTATAATTTGCATGGTTCTCAGATATAAACTATTTTGATGAAAATTCAAAATATCTACAAACTAATAGCGTTATTTGATTTACCTTCGAAAATTACGTGAAAGCCTTCGTTCATTAGAAAAATAAAAGCTATTCCGGCAATGATCTCTTTTTTCAATTTTTCGGCCAGGTTTTTACAATTTTGAGAGGTTTACACGATAAAAATAATAAAAGAAATGCAAATCGTCTGCACCGCTTCGAAAAATACTGAATGTGCAACACAAAAAAATCATGCCTTTTTTGGAAGAAAAATTTAAAAAAATTATTAGCACCCTATTTCTAAACTGTTTTCAGATCGTTAAAAACACACATAGCAAGTTCAATTATTCTTTGAAAATTGAAGCGTATTTCAAAATTACTTAAAAAACTGAGGATGAGTGATTTCACTTTTATACGTAAAATATCAATGAAACCATCATTCCGCACATCCCGTTTCTGACAAATTTATATTTTTCTTCTGTTTTCGAAAAACTTTCCTTTTTTTAAGGGTTTTCCGTCAGAAGCTATCTTAATAAATAAGACGCACGAACATTAAACTATTTTTCATTTAAAATTGATCCTTTTCAATTGAGATGTCTACTGTTATATTAGTTTTCAGAATTCATCGCTTTTAATTAAAGATTCTACTATTTGATTGAAGATTTAACTATTTTATCCAAAATCCAGTTTTTTGGTTGAAAATTCAACAGCTTGGTTTTGAATTAAATAACATTGTCGAAAATTTATTTTTTCTAATTAAAAATTGATCTTCTTGGTTAAAAATGTAACTTTTTCGTTTTGAGAATTTGTTTTTCTTTGTTGAAAATCAGTTTTCAACAACTGCGCATTTACCTATTGTACTTTGGATTTTAAACTGATCGGTTTTTCCTGCTTTTGTCGTGAAAATGTAATTTTTCCTAAAATTATATTATTTTTGCAGGACAATCGCCCATTTGGTTTGGTTAGTTGGAAATTCATATTCGGGTTCGAAAATTCAACTTTTTTCTAGATAATTTTCCATTTTTGGCTTGAAAATTCAACAGTTTAGTTTGAATTCAATTTTCGGTTGGAATCCTATTTTTTTTTTCGTTTAAAATACATCTTCTGAGGCGAAATTCTTTTGCATTTTATTTGAAATTAAATTCTCTTGCCAAAAATATGAACTATTACATTTCTCATTGAGAATTCATCGTTTTCTTAAATTCGACTGCTTTTGATTTGGAATTGAAATCTTCTATATTTTGAAATACCAACCATTATGTTTTTGGTTGAAAATTATTGTTATTTGGTTGAAAATTTAACTTTTGGGTTGAAAGTTGAAATTCTTTGTTCAAAATGCATTTTCTTGGTGAAGATTTATTACTTTAATTGAAAATTCAACTGTTTTGTTGAAAATGATAAATGAAATTGATATGAAATTTAACTGGTTGATCAACAATGCAAAAATTTTTATTATTAAAAAAATGTATGTACATGGAAGGCAGAGATACAGTACAATCCGTAAAGAGCACAAGCACTTTTTTAAAAATAAATTCATACAATTTTCAACAAATTTTAACAATTTTTGACTGCATTTAATTAACAGATTCCGTGCGATTATTAATAACAAAAATGCATTTGTAAAAAGATTTACATGTTTTTATTATTTATACCAATCAAAATAATAAAGATAAATAGTTTTCAGCAAGATGAACGAACTTTATCGTGCACGTTAGTAATTTTTTTTTTCAATTTCTTGAAACTCTTATCTTCCTACTGTGGATTTTCAAAGCAAAATTATAAAGATATTTCGGACTTAGGGGTTGGTAAATGCTCCATGGTAGAATCAGCTGATAGCTACGTTTACTTCTATAGGTATTTTTAAATTACTTTTAACGCAAAAAAATTGGTGTGATTGATGACAATCCTAACCTCGCATATAACCTGTCAAAATAACCGACCTTATATTCTTGCTAATTTTATTGCAAATAGTGACCATAAAACTTTTCTGTTTGTTTTTAAAGTAGCGTAGGTATAAAATTGTTCACTGTAGGGTAAACTTACCAACAGTGGACAAAATTTCAACAACTCAAAATAATAACAAAAACTTTTCACAGACTTATAAAGTCACTTCAACTGGAATCTTATCACACAGTTGAATATATCAACTTCATTTATGCCATAGGAAATTCCTTATTTATATTGTACTTAATGTTTACTGCAACTTACGAATTCTTATTATAATTATTACAGTGAGTGACCACGCTTCGCCAGTTCACAACGATTTTGTCAGTCCACTTGAAAAATTCTCTGAAGTTGAAGCAATTTGCCAGGTAAAAACCTTGGGAGTCATTTGGAGCACCTTAAATCGCAACAATTTTCCAGAAGAGTTTACGGATTTAGCTGTAAAACCTATCGAAAAAGAAACCGCTAGCAAAATTGTATTGCGGAGAGTTACGGTTTTTGTGCATCTACAGATATAATATTTCAGTTCCTAGAGTGTTTCTTTCCGATTCGAAGGAAAGGAAAAATAAAATACAGGTGCAAGGGGATACTAAACACCTGCCGCTTCCTTCAGCCTTAAGTTTCCTCTCTGGCCGTTGGCATTTCTTCGTGTGAAATTCATCGTTCGCTGCTCACTTTAATACGTTTAAGTTCACAGGGATGGGGAACTTTTTTCTTACGTTTTTTTTTTAATATTATAAATTATAGACGAATGCGAGTTATTAATGTATTCTTACTTTGAATATTCCTGTAGAATATGTCAAAGACACTGTGAAAGATACGATTTCTGATCTGAAATTTAAATTGAGGAGTATTCATAAATAAGTAGAATTGATAAATTTTGAAATAGTAAATTCCAACATTAATAGATGATAAAAAATTCCTATTTAAACTCGGGAGAAAAAATGGGTTTACGAAAATTAAGAGAGCAGAAGGATTTTTTAATGTATCATTTCATTATTAGATTGGTTTTGACTTCAAAATATTGAATGGAAAAATTGTGAACATCAAACAATTTTTTCTTGAAGTAGGGAAGAATCATAATAAAGGCTTGTTTGTTTTAAATAAGATTGGCCTATGCACATCATTTTGATCAAAAAGGGTTGAAATATTGAAAAATCCGAGTTTTTAAATATAACAAATTATTACCATTTTTTATTTATTGAGTTATATCAAAGGAAAGAAATTTCGAAATCTTTCTAGGATACAAATCCTGGTTCAAATTTATCAAGGACTAACATTTATTCCTTGAATATAAGGATAATTTAAGGCCTAATTTGGTAAGATTTGAATTTATCCAATTTATTTGGTTCATTTAGTGAATTTGATTTCGAGATTAAAATTCCTTTTTTTATTCTCTGGATTGAAATTAAAAATTATATTTATATACACTTTGTAAATTTGTAGCACATATTCAAATAAAAATATAAAAGCGTTACTTATTGATATAGTTGAATTAATAAGCAACTCAAATTACGAAGAGAGATTTAAGAACAATTCTAAAAAAGGGGACAGTCAAAAATTTATTTTTTACATCTACTAACTTGAAACTCAAACTTCTTTGTTAAATATTCGTTCTTGAAGACTCATTTCTTTTTGATTGGATATGCATGTACTTTTTTAAAAATTCGTCTTCTTGGTAGAAAACTAATCTTGTTTGTTGACAATTTATTTTTTTGGTTGAAGATTTACCTTTTTTCTGACAAGTTGACTGTTTTGGATGAATCCAACTGCTTCAAAATTCCTTTTTTTTATATTTTGTTGAAAAGTAATTTTCATTGCATCTTTTGTATGCTGAAAATTGAACATGTTGTTGGGCGTTGAATTATTTCATTGGAAATTTAACATGACGATTTTATAATATGACTTCCTCCTGAGAAAATCGTTCTTTTTGATCGAAAACTATATCGTTCTTGGTCAAGAATAAACTTTTTTTGAAAGTGGAGTTATTTTCGTTCGATCAGTCTTATTTTTTCGAAATATTTGACTATTTGGTTGATAATGCATCTTTTTCATGTTGAAAATTCATTTGTTTTGTAGAAAATTCGTTTTTTCGGATTGAAAATTCATCTTTTTTGGTAGATAATAAACTTTTTTATTCGAGAACTTGACTGTTTGGTTTGAAATAAAACTTTTTATGTTGAAAGTCCATCTATTTTTCTGAAAATATATCTTACTGTCCAAAGTTCAATTATTTTGTTGACGATCCAACTATTTCGTTGGAGTCATTATTTCTTGTAAGGAATTCGACTGTTTTTTCAAATACTTATCCTTTTGGATCGAAAATTCAACTTTTTGCTTTCAAAATTCAAATACAATACTCAAAATATATGTTGAACATTGTTGAATGTGCAATGGTTTTTGATTGATTAAAATTCTTCTTCGTTCGAAAACTCGACCAATTGGTTAGAAATGGATCTCTTGCATCTTCAAAATTCAACTATTTTGTTAAAAGTTTGATTACTTTTTTGGAAACTCAACTATGAAACTATGATTTATATCTATATTTTTGGTTTTTTGATTATATTGTTGAAAATTCAACTTTTTCCAAGAAATCTTACTTTTTCATTCAAAATTCCATCGCTTTCAGTTAAGAATAAATTTTCTTTATGAAAATACAATTGTTTTTGGTTATATAATAATCTTTTTTGCTTAAAAAATTGATTATTTGGTTAAGAATGCATCTTTCGATTTTGAGATTTCAAATTTTCTGTTAGAAGGTACCTACTTTGTTGGAAAATCAATCGTTTGGTTTGAAATTCCATGGTTTTTGGTTAAATAAAATTATTTTTTTTTTATCCGAGAACTCGACTATTTAGTTGTCATTAATTACTAATAACTATTAAAATTATTTTGTTGAGAATTTAACTTATTTGTTTGAGTCATCTTTTTTGGTTGAGAATTAACTTTTTTGTTGAAAATGAAATTGTTTTAGACTGATTTTCAATCTTTTTTTTTTTGTTTAAAAACTTGACTATTTGGTTGGAAATGCATTTTTTGTTTGTTGAAAATTCCACTAGTGTTTTTTAGTAATCTTTCCCTTGTAGAAACTTCGACTATTTTGTTAAAAAATTTTTCGTTTGGATTAAAAATCCAACTTGTGGACGTACAAATTCAATTGTTCTCCAAAAATTCCTCCTTTTGGGCTCAAAGATTGAACTATCAAATGAAAATGCAACTATTTATGTTTGAATACGAAATCTATTTCATTAGAAATTCGACTTTTCGGTTAAAAATTCATCTTTTGTATGTAAAGAATTCAACTATTTTGTTACAATTTTGTTAAGAGTTCAATTATTTTGTTTAAAATAATTCACCTCATTGGGTACATCTTTTTCGTAAGAAATTCCACGGTTTTTTGTTGCTAAATTTTCTTCTTTTATTTGAAAATTCCACTGTTTGTTCAAAAATGCATCTTTGTAGGTTGAAAAATGGACTAATGCGTTCAAAATACAGCCAATGGATAAATTTTGTTTTCTTTGATAAAATTAAATCATTAGGTTTGGAATAAAATATTTTGTACAAGTCATTTCCTTTGGTTGAGAATCAACCTTTTTTTTTTGCTAAAAAAACATCTTTTGTTGGAAAATCGTCTTTTTTAAAAAAAGTTAAAATATCGGCTGGAAAATGCGATTGTTTTTGGATGAAAATTTTCACCTGAAAATTCGACTGTTTGGTTGAAAATTAAACTATTGGGTTATGGATTGAACTAACTCTCTCGAGAAAAAAATAATTTCGTTATGCACGGTTGATTATGCTAGAATATTATATTTCTCAAAAATTTTTATTAATGTGAAAAGCTGCGTATACTCTCTAAGGACCATTCAATTTCACGCTATCAATTTTCAACTTTTCGAGCTAGAAACTTAAATTGGAATATTTCAAAAAATGGCTCAAGATGACCCAGTGAAGCAGTCTAAAGGTCAAAAGAAACCAGAAGTCAAAGAAGTTGTAACCATTCCAATAAAAACTAAAATCCATAAATAAGAGATTTCCATGTTGGAATGATTTGAAATTTTTGTGAAAATCATAAAGAAATCAAACTCAGACCAGTCAAATTAGAAAAAAATGGTTCAATGTTAAATAATTTGATTGTTTAAATAACTACTGGGATCCAAAGTCGTCTAAGAAATATCAATCAATTTCGAATTTTGTAGACATTGCAATAGATTATAGAAGATGAATGATTGAAATTGATATGTCGGGTAGGAAAATTAATTGAAAATATGAAAAGGCAGGTAGCGAGGCTAGGTGAGGTGAAGGTTTAAAAAATAGTTATTTGACAGAGCGCGTCGTCCTTTAAGCGATATCCTCTGGGGCGATCGATGTAATCACTGTAATTCTCGTAAGGACTGAAATAAATAAATGATCGCTCACCTGATCGGGCCTGAGGCCCGGAGGTACCCAGGTATACTCCTCGAGAGCACAACCGCTGTCGTCATCGCTCTGAGAGTGCCTCTGATGATGATGATGCTGGACCAGCGGATCCTGGAGAGCTGGTGGGACTGGGGGAGGTTGAACAGGACTTTCGAAGGGTTCCCCTCGGTGGGAGGCAGCGGTGGCGACTGCGCCGCTGCTCTGGTAGGCCATTGCCATCGCCATCCGTGAACCTGGGACCAGACCCAAGCTCGAAGTCCCTCCAACTTCCGCCGATGATGGCTGATGGTGATCCTCTCTTGGGCACCTGCAGCTTTTGCACACTTTTCTGCAAAATCAAAAAGGGATCCTCAGTATCCTTGTATTTGATGAAAGCATTTTCCACCATTTGTTGAATTATTATCGACAGTGAGGGGGATTTTACAAGAAGTGAAAATGTAACAAGCGAAGCTCAAAAACCGCGATATATGATTCTGTGCTTGCACCAATTGTGCTGTATGGTAGCGAGATCAGGACGTATCGACAAAAGGACAGAAGCAAAGCCTCTGAAAATGAAGTTTTGAATTTAAATTTTTTAAATATATATCCTAAGTGAGAAATTAATTTCGCATCTTATCCTCTTCATAAAGAAAGTTGCAGCTTCTGTATTTTTCGAAATATTTACGAAAAACTGTTTTTTTCTCTGTTTAAAATATTTCGATTTTTTCACTTCAACTCGCAGCGAAATGGAAATTTTTTATATTTTGTAATAAGACTTAACAGAAATATGTATTGCCATATTCTGCGACCGATGGCGTTAGCAGTATATTAAAATGTTTAAATGAAAAGAAATTTAATAATTTTTTTCAAGACAGTGCATAATTCGAGCACAAAAAACTTCTAGCGTTTCGGGAGTTGAGCGAATTTTGAGAAAGCGGAAAATGTCAGCGAGAAAGTTGTTCAGAAAGGTTCAAGGAAGTTTTCTGGAAAGTTTCAGATCAATTGGGTCAGAAGTTGACAAACTGTTGATGTTTTCACTTGACGGTGCGATGGATTTTCTTCCGCGCAAACTACGCCCCGGTCAGTAAAGCGTTCCCCCTGCGGTAGGTGCAACTGTGCCTCACAGCCCGTCAAGATTTTGTAATTAATATACGAGGAATATTAAAAATTGTGGTTTAGAATAAATAGTTCTTCTTCTCTGATAAAAATATTTTAGTATTGCCACTTCTAGGAGCATGCACTTCATAAAAGTCTTAAAAAAACACCGTTAATTTTTAAAATTTGATAAAATACTTTTTGCCTACTCTGCGGTCAATAATCTACTTTCCACGTGTTTCTAATTTATTTTTCTTACGTTAGATTTGTCCATGAAATAATATAATATTTCAATTCATAAAATTCAAGTTTCTTTTTCTAGCGATTTTTATTTTACTAAGATATTCCTAATGTAAAATTCTAAAACTTAATTTGCACACAGATAATCTAAAGTTTGAAAATGATACTTAGACTGCTACAACTCTTCGTATTATAAAGTGTTTTTGAGATAATTTCTAAACATATTTGACAAATCGCATCGTTTTATTTTTCCGATTTTGTAAGAAGCGCTTTCAAAAATAGTTGGACCGAAAATAGAATATTTATCAAATAATTATTTTTTCTATGATTCACATTTTTCCCCTACACAATAATAATCAATCTGTTTATTAATGTTATCATTAACATTATTGCGATACTTGAAAATATATATAAAAACATTTTCAAGACATTTTTTGAGTATTCTAAGCAAGAATTAATTGACTAATTTATAATTACATACCGCATATCTGTTACATTTAAGAACATTTCTTTCCCAAAAACTTTCTTGCTTCTTTCGGTTTCTACCATTCGTTAGTTTCAAATTATTTTTCATTTCTTAATGGTAAAACTTCACTATGAAGAATTTTGTATAGCTACTTATTATAACCTGCTCTGCTAATCGGAAGAGACTGAACTAAACGGATATGTTTAGTTTTGGTAAAGAAACAACCAAAAAGTATATACAAGTATATTTACAAATAGAGGTCAGACGAAGGACACGCCGAATACAAGAAAAATAAATAGAAAGATTCTTTATTTTCAAGCCTTATGGAGTTCATACTCCTAGAAGTGGCAACACTAAAATATTTTTATCAGGGAAGAAGAACTAGTTATTATAAACTATGATTTACCATATTCCTCGTATTTTAATTACAAATTCTCGACGGGCTGTGAGTCACAGTAGTTGTTGCACTTAACGCTGGGGTAGCGCTTTACTGACCGGGGCGTAGTTTACGCGGAAGGAAATCCATCGCGCCGGCAAATCAGAACATCAACAGTTTGTTAACTACTACACTGGAACCTCGATCCTATTACGGATTCGGGCTCGGGTATTGACGGCCTTCGTGCAGGATCGAGTGAGCTGGAACGTAAACAGTTAGGGCCGAACACACGCGAGAATGGCGGAGAGTGGAGCGAGGAGAGCGCCCCTCTCCAAACCCCCCGCACCGTCTCGTCAACGAGCTCATTTCGAAGAATTGCGACGTTCGGGTGAATTTCGTTTGAGGTTTCAGTGTATTCCAATTGATCTGAAACTTTTCAGAAAACTTCCTTGAACCTTTCTGAACAACTTTCTCGCTGACAGTTTTCGCTTGCTGAAAATTCGCTCGACTCCCGAAACGCTAGAAGATGTTTGTGCACGAATTATGTACCGTCTTGGAAAAAAATTATTAACAATTTTCTAAATAAACATTTGAATGTTTTGCTAACGCCATCGGTCGCAGAATACGACAATAAATATATTTCTGATAAGTTTTTTCAAAAAATATCAAAAGCTCCCCATTTCGTTGCGGGTTGAAGTGAAAAAAATCGAAATATTTCAATCAAAGAAAAAAACAGTTTTTCATAAATATTCCGAAAAATAAAAACGCTACAAGTTTTTTTTATGATAAGGAAAAGATGCGAAATTAAATTTTCACTAAGGAGAGTCAAAGAAGACTTCCGTTTAGCTGAACCGCTACGCGACGTAAACATTCGTTTAGGTAAACTCGACAGAAATCCCCACCACTGTTCCCCTCCGCATGGGTGTTTCTAGAGGTGACTTCTAATTGGTTGCTACCGCCAGTTGGTGGTAGAGGGTCCGCTCGAGTTCAGCTAAACGAGCGTGGAAGCGTTCAGGTAAGTGGAAGTTCAGCTAAACGGAAGTCTTCTGTATACACTCTCTAGCTATACGAACAATATTCACAATTACAGAATATAATCCCAAGATTCTCATTTTACTCATCATGATCAAGTATGACAGAAGACTCTGTTTACCATAAGCAAACCAAGAAATCTACTGCACCTTCCGATTTAACTAACAAAATCGTCGAAAAATATTTTTACCTCAATGAGAAATGAAACCTAAGCCCAAACCTTCACTGAGAAATGAAACCTAAATGAGAATCTTAGAATACAATTCTGTAATTGTGTATGTATGTGTATAGGCAAAAAGTATATACTTTCCGTGATAAGAGGATCGATGGACCGCCCCGTAGCTCAGTTGGGAGAGCACTAATCTAGATAACGAGAGGTGCTGGGTTCGGATCCCAGCAGAGTGGGGGAGTCGGTTCTTTTTTCACAGAAATTTGTAATATCTTCTTGATTAAATAAATTTCCATCTTGTCCTTATGACGTAAAAATATGTTTCGAGGACTTGATTAGCTGAATCGGTCGATGCAGTGGAATTCTTGGTTTGCGTAAGGTAAACAGAGTCTCCTGTTATAGCTGATCAGGGGGACTAAAATGAGAATCATAGAATTAAATTCAGAAATATATCTTTTTTGACTAAGTATTCTACTATTTTGTAGAAAATTCGTAATTGTTAGGAGAAGCCAACTGTTTCTCATTCAGAATTTCAATATTGTGTGGTTGAAATATTACAATAATATGAATATAAATATTACTATTACATGTGTTATTGAGAATCCTGATTTTTTTTGTATAACACATTTCGTAGATGACACTTGCCGCAAAGGACACATTTCGTAGCAGACATATGCCGCAGAAAGCACGTGTCGCAGAGGCCACTTGCTGCAGGAAACACGTGTCGCGGGAGACATTCGCTGCAGGAGACGCTTGCCAGAATGAACTTGATATAAGCCCGTAATAATTGCACTCTCTTAAAATTGTTTGTCCTTCAAGATATACTAGTAACTTTTTTCATATAATTTATATGCACTAGAATCCTGAAGGATAGTTTTCCGATGATAGCCTTCCGAGAATGTCGCTCGTGGACGAGACGGTCCAAGAGGTTTGGAAAGAGGAACTCGCCACGCCCCATCCTTGGCGACAACAATTCGTGTTGACGTTTCAGCTCTCGTAATGATCGTCCTAAGGTCGTTGATGGCAATGCTCGAAACCTCCTAATCCCCGGGGTTCCAGTGTAAGTAGGCAAATATGGCACTTACTTATACAAAAAAGCATTCCTAACCTATTAATTTGGACATTTATCAGAAGTTTTTGTGAATTTGAAGAGCCGTTAAATAAACTTGTACTGCAAAATCACATTGAAAGGAGTCAAGCGGGGTTCAAATCGACGAATACGATAAGTCACCGATACTAATAACAAGATCGCCTCTCTCGGCACGACAAGAGAATTATAACGAGCAAAGTAAATAAAAACGCAAGAGGGAGTGGAAGATGAACGAGTTCTTTCTCTGCAGAAGAGACCTGGCAGTGCCACCTGGATCGCCAGGTAATTTCAAACGGGTACTTATTCGTAAACCGAGTACCTTTGAATTCCAATTAGGCTTGGTGCACTGCTCGTAAATCGTAGACATTGGTCGTCGGAAAGCACGCACGCGTGTGGATCGAATTCAATGAAATTGATACTGCGACATCTATGTGAGGGATCAAACCAATACATCCCCCGAATTTTTCTTGCATTCTGAGATTTAAAAAATTGTAGTTATCTCTTTAGATCAGTCTGAAACTTTCATAAGAAGTAAAAACTTATAAAGACGATTCGAAAATTACAAGTTCAAGGTCATGAGTCACGTTATACTTACTGACATTTTTCTGACAACAACTTACGTCTACACGAATTGAGACATC
This sequence comes from Neuroterus valhalla, assembly GCA_011762715.2. Classification (NCBI taxonomy): domain Eukaryota; kingdom Metazoa; phylum Arthropoda; class Insecta; order Hymenoptera; family Cynipidae; genus Neuroterus; species Neuroterus valhalla. Next base: position 250 of record WSXT02044141.1, on the reverse strand, counting down.
GAGAGTAAAAAAAAAAATTCTATAATTGTGTATAAATGTGATAAGAAGCGTTTTTTTTTTTTGGTGGAAAGAGGATCGGCGGACCGCACCGTAGTTCAATTGGTAGAGCATTCGTCTGGATGACAGAAGGTCCTGGGTTCGAATCCCATGCAGCGAAGCAAAGAAGGCGATCCTTTTTACATTCTCATCATTTATGATTGAGAAAGTATTAGAATCGTCTGAAATTTCACATCATGAATTTTCAACGGAT
>WSXT02044130.1:0-13214 GCA_011762715.2 Neuroterus valhalla | reverse complement strand
TTCCAATCCTTCACATCAATCCTCTATTTTCCAGTAGTACAGAGGGGCTGGAACCGAACGAGTTACGCTTACCCCGCGAGGGATTTGGCCTAATGGTACAATAATAATAATAAGTATAAAACTGTATAGGAGCACAAAGGCCGAGCGCGTAGCGCGAGGTGAATTCATAATCGAGCGCGGAGCGCGAGGTGAGATTGGCATCGAGCGATATAGATGAAAAGGTCTGATAGAAATACATTCTTCAGACCAAAAGAGAACCCACAATGGGCCAGACAGACGTGTCCTTATATATTCTTAATTGTTTTCCATAATGTCAGCTCAGTTTCTACATTAGTTCATTGTCTTCTGAGGCTTCTATCGAAATTTCGACTCGATACCTCATTCGGTGCAGACGTGAGTTACTGCAAAAAAGTCTATAATTTGGGTCACGTGACTTGTCTATTCCACAAAACAATTAGAACGCTTGTCAATGTTACTTTAAAGAGCTTTGGGGTTGAGTTCAATGGGAAAGGGGCTGGAGTCTAGATTCAGCATGCGCAGATGAAGAGCTCGAATATCCAATGTAAACCCACTGTATTTAAATTCTAAAGGATAGGGTGATCCACCCTTTCCAAGAGGGTCAGGAATCACGAATGAAATATGAGGACACATGCGCAGGACGTATGCAAAGCGAGTAGTATGGTAAACTGAGCCAGTCGTCATCCTTTGAAATCTTGAGGAGGGCGTTTTATCAAAATAGGAGTATCTCCTAAAAGGGAAACCCTTTTTCGGAAAAGAGGCTCTCCTAATAGAAAAATGAAGCTTTCCCGATTGAAAAATGAGGCTTCTTCATTCTTCATCACCTATCACTCCCTAGATGGTGCCAGCACTCTCTAATTGACATGAGTCTCTTTCCAAAAATCATGATAATGTTCATATATATAAAAATCTCATGTCACGATGTTTGTAGCTACTAAACTCCGAAACTACTCAACCGATCTTGATAAGATTTTGTATACTGTGGATAATTTGATCCAACTTAGAGGATAGGACACTTTACATCCCGATTGATGACCTCAATATTTCATTCTTGTGAACCTAATATTTATTATAGGATGGAGAGTCATAATTAATTGTCATTTTCATAAGTTTCTAGCAGATGGTAGTGCTAGTTAGTTCATTGTACGACACATAAGCATTGTGTGTTATCTAGGTTGAGTCAACTACAAATAGATGGCATCATCTTTCAATTTCTAGATGCTTCTCATCTATTTCGCATCACATGTGTTTTCCACGTTCACATACGTTTTTCATTTTCTCATTTATTATGACTGTGCTATCGTTCATTGATACACAAAATGATAAAAATAATAATATCAATTCGACTGTATCGAATAGTCAAGTATGATATTTATTCAACGTATCATAACTGAGCGGCAGCAATGCGTGGCAAGATCTGATAGTATATTTATGAATAAGATTTTCTCCAGATATGAAGAAGAATTTTACCTGATGGAGTATGAAATGTTTATATTGATAAAAAAGTGACAACTTTGTTGCCACGAAAAGCTGTTGGAGAAAAAAGCTGATTTATGAATTGTTTCGAATAAGTGGAAGAGAATATTTCCATATCCACGTCCGAAAAGCGTTAAACCGATTACGCTACTTGGGTTTAACAGATATTTTCTAATTATTTTCATATTTTTCTGCAGACCTGAATCAGCTCCTCGAATCGCTGTTTGTCCATATTATTCGCTATTTCGAATATCCGGAATTATAAATTGCTAGGGTACAGACATGACCTGGATATTCACTGGATATAACAGGCAGCGTGCCCAGCGTGGGGAACATGGAATCTCTGATGGATGGATTTGTATTTATTGCACCTAATTTTTCGGAGGTGATTCCTTAAGTTTGTAGAAATTGAACTACAGGATAGCGAAAGTGCCTATAAGGACTGGACGGCCTGATTTTTTACCCCACCATTCACTTCTTACATTCTCATCATAATAAGAAGGTAGTGGTTTTTGAGGAACCAACAAGACAGCTCAAGTTCGCTAACCAGCTATTTTGAATGAAAAATCGAAGACGGGGAGGAGCATTTTGAAAATTTGTTTGGACTTTCTTTTCCAAGACTTAAAAATTGTAAGTACAATTTCTTGTAGCGCCTAAAAAGCGAAACAATTTATGCTTATGATTTTTTTATAAACACAAAATCGTCAGAGTTATGGTATTTTCAAAATAGAAAAATTTAAAGATAATGGGAATTTTTAGCCAAATAACGCAGGATGTAAAAGAAAGTCTGAGAGAAAAAATGTTCCTTCTTGGGACCCCTTAGAGATGGTGAATACAACTTTTTGAATTTTCTCAAAAAATCAGAAATTCCAATTTCGATGGGTCAAAATATAATGAAAATGATGGAAATTTTCATTTTGTGAGCAGTCTATGGAAAATAAGAAGAAAAATGAGAGTACTGAAATACTTTATATAAAACATTTCGACAAGTTTGTTCTCAATCATTTTGTATAGGGCATGCAGTTTTGTTTTTTTCTACAAGAATAATTAAAATCGAAAAATAAAAAATTCCCGTTTAAGAACAAAATTGTTCTTTGAAAGAAAGAACCAATTTTGTTTTATTTTTTATTCTAATAAGATGCATTGTTTTGGTAATAATCCAAAAAAACATTTCAAATGAAAGTCAAGTTTCTAGCAAAACTTAACGAGATGAAAAGAAAAGTTTGAAGAGAAAAAGTCTTCTTTTTTGATAGGATGCATTTTTTTTGTTTCAATTGTAATTATTAGGAATTGACTAACTAAATTTTTTAAAACAAAAAAAGTTGCGATGTATAGCAATTCATATTTTATATATTTGATGCATTAGAGTTAAAGGTAATATAAAAAAGTTCGTGTTTCGGACAGATTTTGATCGAGTGCGCAGCACGAGACACACGATGCGATGCGATTTTTTCTTATTCGGCACAATTTAAAGTGTTAGGTGTTATTCAAAGTTTGTCTTGTTATGGTGTTTTTATTGAATAGCGACAGAGTGTTTTGGGGGTAACGGGAGTCACATTAGCCGCGTGTCACATTCAGATCTTATGTCAAGCCTTATGCCAGAGGTGTCCAACCTGAGAGCAACTGAGCCACATGTGGCTCCGGCCATGATTGGCAGTGGCTCTTGCTCTTCGGTTCGACATATTTGTGAGAGTACATTTTTCAGTCTCGCGCGCCGTAAAAAGTCACGTACCCTGCTAAAAACTTCGGACAAGTTTCGAACAAATTTCGGATTCCAAAGTTTGACCGAATTTGTCCGAAAAGTGATCTGGTTTTTGTCTTCCGAATTCTACCCGAAATTGTCCGCAATTTGTCCGACGGAAGGAGCACGAAATTAAATATGGTTTTTTATCCGGTAGAATCCGAAAGTTGTCTGGTGTGACGGGTTCAATCAATCCGGAAAGAATCCTTTTGAATCCGTATTTTGAACGGAATAACGGATAGTAGATTAGATTAGATTAGATTTATCGCTCCATTGTACTCCAAACCCTTTCCGGGTTTTCAAATATCTATATTCCCCCCTTCCTTGGGAGATCGTCAGACATTTAACCCTTCAATTCAAATCCCTTTCCGAAATCCCCAGTAACCCCATCTCTCATAATAAGCCTCCAAGCAATGCCTGACGTACTCAATCCTGTGGGATCTTACATCTTTGAAAGTCCTACCGTCAACCGCCGGATTTTTAATTTAAAACGCACACATTCGCCTGAACATTTGGTCAGAGGAGAGGAAAACTGCAGAAAACCAAAACTCCTGAGCGCAGTCTATTATCGCCGGACGAGTTCAGATGTAGGCATTCGATAGCATCGTATGCCTTCACCGATGCTCGGCGTCAAATCTCCCGCTCGACAGTAATTAAACATGGTAAAAACACGACTAAGCGAGAATCCCGAACCGTCACGCACCCGAGCCCTAACCGCGCCCGTTCATGCTTGACATTCGAGATCCCGCCCAAGTCAGAAGTTACCACGCAGCTACTGCCGTCGGTTGAATAACGGATGATATCAATCCGAATTGTGTCCCGTCATTCCGTTTTTTAGAAGGTCTTCCAGATGTGAATAATCCGGATCGTGTCCGGTCGAGTTCGTGTTTTGTGCGGTCTGAAGAAGACGATCGATCCGGAATGTGTCCGTTCGGGTCCGTGTTTTGAACGGTCTTCTGCGGCTGCAGTTGATGCGGTATGTGTTCGATCGAGTCCGTGTTTGGTATGCTCTGAAGAATGTGATCAATCCGAATTGTGTTCAGTCATTTCCGTGTTTCGTACGGTCATCCGGATGTGATTAATCCGGATTGTGTCCAGTCGAATCCATGTTTTGTGCGGTCTGAAGAATATGATTCAATCCGGAATGTGTCCTTTCGGGTCCGTGTTTTGTACGGTCTTCTGGATGCGGTTGATCCGGTATGTGTCCGATCGAATCCGTGTTTTGTGCGGTCTGAAGAATACGATCAATCCGGAATGTGTCTGTTCTGGCCCGTGTTTTGTACAGTTTGAAGAATACGATCAATCCGGATTGTATCCGATCATATCCGCTTTTTGTATGATCGACTGGATGTGCTTGATCCGAATTGTGCCCGGTCTCGTCCGTTTTTTTTACGGTTTTCTGGATATGAATTATCAGGTTTATGTCCTGTCAAGTCCGTGGTTTGTACGGTCTGGAGGATTAGTAGGACAGCTTTCCGGTTTCACTTTACCGAAATACAACTCAAAGCTGCGGATTAATTTCGGATAGATGCGGACTATTATCGGAGTGAACTTTTTGACTGGACGGATTTCAGATTCATTCAGACGACTTTCCGTTTTCACTTTAACTTTACTGAATTACAACTCAAAGCCGTAGATTAATTTCGGATAGGACCGGGCTAATTCCGGAGACGATATTTTTGAACGTACCGATTTTGGATTTATTCGGATCATTTTCCGTTTTCCACTTTAACAAAAATAATTTCAGGTTCTGAATCTCGGACTCCTTTCCGATGAAAGCGGACTCTTTCCGGAGTAGAACTTTAGTGTCCGGACAGAGTTCGGACTCAGCCAGACCAATTTTCTGACACTTTTCGTGCAGTTTTCGGATTAGATTGAACAGGTTTCGGAAAAAATTCTTGAATCAGATCGATTTCCGATTGGGTCGTATCAATTTCGCGATCCGAAATTTTTAGCATGGTAACCTCTTAGTACAGCAAAATTTGGAATCAGAATTGCGTTGTGTTTGCCAGGACAAGCCGGATTTAAGTAAACTGACAGAAAATAAAGCATGTAAACAATAGCATCAAATGTTAAATAAAGAAAAATATGTTCATATTTGATAAAACAATCGAAAATAGCTTCATAATTATTCTTTTTGAAAAAGCAGCTCTTGATTCGAGCTCGGAGCCACAGCTCTGGCTCCGACTAAAAAAAGGTTGGACATCCCTGCCTTATGCTCAGAAGAACCATGTACATATTGCCTAAAAAACTAGATTTTCAAGATGCATCTGAACCATGACCAAAAGCTTGTCTCCCAACGATTTATAAGTGAACGAGTGAACAAGAAGGATGTTGACAAATTTTGCAGGGCAGTAGTAATTTAGTTATCACTGACGCTGTAGCTACGACAGAAGCTATGGGCACACGAATCAATCATTTTGACCATAGGTAACCTGGGACAGTTGAATTCATTCGAATCAGGACAACTGCCTTCAAAGGACATTTCTTTCCTGCAATTCGGTTATGTTCAGCAATAAATCTATTGAGTCAAACACTGAGTAGCATACCTTATGGGTTAAGAAAAAGGTTGTTGAGGGTGGTCATAAACTTTCCCATCCGCTGTACATGGATGACCCAAAGCTGAGAGCTAGTTCAAACCAAAGTATGCTGCAACTGATCCATATCACAAGTCAATTTTCGACTGATATCAACATAGAGTTGAACTTTATAAATGCAGAACACTGTATTTATTAAGAGGAGAATCCAGATCATTCAATTATAAAAAATCTGCCCGCTGCGCGGGCACATTCTCATCGTAAATTCTCTTTTGTCAAAGCTTCTCCGGCTTTAATGAATACATTCTCATCGCGTGTCTCGTGCTGCGCACTCGATCAAAGTTTGTCCAAAACGGTGGAGAAGTTTTGTTGCCCAATTTCTTCCACATGTTGTGTATTTTTTCTAGAAATTCGATGAACAACTTTTTTCTATCAACCTTCTGTGTTAGCCTTCGTCATTTTTTCAAAAATTTTATTATTTCTGTTTTAAAGTTATCCTTTCTGATTGAAATAAAAAATACATTTCCTGTTAAAGAAGTTGATAACACATAAAGATATTTTCCTGGTAAAGAACTTGCGTCTATTTGATTTCTTCAAATTTGTTGATCTTTTTTTGGTGCACAATTTTAGTTTGTATTCCTTATTACAAGTTTAGTTTATATTTTCCCGTACCTTTCATAGTTTGACCAAAAAATGAATCTTTCTATTTTTCACTATTTAAGGTGCCACCAAAATTCGAATTTTAGATTTTTTGAGAAAACTCGAAAAGGTGTAGAAATCATCCTGGAGAGCTCCCAAAAATTACCCTTTTTTTTCTTCAAACCTTTCTTCATATCTTGCGTTGTTTCGTTATAAGTTGTAATTTCCGTTTCTATTTTCGAATTTAGAAAATGCCATAACTCTGACAATTTTCTTTTTATAAAAAAAATCATAAGGATAAATTGTTTTACTTTTCACCTACTAAAAGAAACCGTTCTTACAATTTTTTAGTCTTGGAAAAAAAAGTCCAAAAAATTTTTCGAATTTTTCTTTCAAAAGTTATCGAGTTCACAGATTATTTTTTATTTTTTTGTGCGATCAAAAATGGAATTCTCGATTTTTTGAGAAAATTAGAAAAGTCGTTTGTATAATCTTGTAGGGCTCCCACGAAGAAACATTTTTGCTCTTTTACTTTCTTTTCAATCTTGCGTCACTTGGCTGAAAATGATCATTTTCATTTATAGTTCTTAATTTTGAAAATGCCACAACTCTGACAATTTGGTTTTTATAAAAAAAAATCATGAGGACAAACTGTTTCGCTTTTCACCTACTATAAGAAACCGTACTTAAAATTTTTGAGTCTTGGAAAAAAAATCCGAAAAATTTTCGAAATGCTCCCCATCTTTCATTTTTGATCCAAAACAGCTTATTAACAAACTCGACTTGCATTTTTGGCCCCTAAAAATGGTTGCCAAAGCATGACCGAATATCATCATTCTTTCGAAAGTTTTCGAGTTCAAAGATGATTTCAAATTATTTTTTGTGCAGTCGAAATTTGAATTTTCGATTTTTTGAGGAAATTCAAAAAGTTGTGAAGTCCATCTTGCAGGGCTCTCAAAAGGAAATAATGTTTCTTCTATACTCATTCTCTCATCTTCCGATGTTTAGTTAAAAATTCTTATTCTTATTTATATTTTCGAATTTTGAAAATGCCGTTACTCTGACAATATTGTTGTCATCAAAAAACTTCAGAGAAATAAATTGTTCCACTCAATATTCACTGCAGGAAGCTGTACTTACAATTATCAATTCTTGGGAAAAATGATCTCAAAAATTTTCAAAATGCTCCTGGCCTTTCATTTTTGATCCAATATATCTGGCTAACGAACTTGACCTTCAGTTTCTAACACTGGAACAGTGTACCAAAGGCCAATCAAATCAATCAGTTTTTTCGAGAGTGATCGTGCTCACAGACAGACATAAAGACAGACAGACAGGCAGACACATTCGTAAAAACCTGTTTTTCGGGTTCCAGGGGTCTCAAAACGTGAACATTTCACAAAAACGGGGGCATCAGGACATCAGCCAGCCCAAACGTTTGGGAGAACATTTTTCCTGAATATTATAGTTGTTTCGTTAAGAGGAGATATCTCTTGTCAGGATAGGAAGTGAAATTAGAAGATAAAGCAAAGTATATGAGAGGAAAGAAGTAGGGGTTACAAAGTAATAGTAGGAAGGGATAGAATTTTGGTAAACGGTGAAGTGAGCATCTGAGACAAAGAATGAGAAGAGGTAAGAACTATTTAAGGTTTGCAGAGGAATAAAGAATATGGAAATAAAAAGAGGAATTCGTCAGAGTGTATGGGAGTCGTGAACGAACGAAGACCAGGACGGAAGGAGCGAGGGGAAGGTAGAGATATAAAAATGGTGTTCTCGAATGTGTCAGGAATAAGAAACAAGGGTGAATGTTCCTGAGGAGAAGGGAAAAAGTGAGACGATATAAGGATGAGTAAACCATGGGTGGGGAAAAGGCTGTGAGAGCATAAAAAAGAGATTGACAAAAAAATATGAGTGAAAAGTGCATGAGGAAAGAAAGGATTATGTAAAGAGGAAAAAGATGTGAGGCATGTTAAAGGGGATGAAAAAATATTTGCGGTAGAACAGGGATCAGAAGAAGATAGGGAAACAAAGCATAGAATGATTGTAAGAAGAATTCAGATGAGAAGAGTGATAGTATGTATTTATAGGAGGAGGTAGGGAAGGAAGAGGAATGAAAAGTTATGAGGGAGTGGATGGAGAAAAAAGAGCAGAGGCTGGATTTGATAGGGAGAGACCTGAATGTTTGGACAGGGGATCGAAGGCGAGCGGGGGTATGGGATTGAAGGAAAGAAGGTTCTTTAAAAAACTCGAAACATATAAGGAAACAAGTCAGGAGGGAAGGGTACTGCTCAACCTGATAGAAGAGACAGGGTAGTTTATCTGCAATAGCCACATACTAGGTGGCGAGGAAAGCAAACGAACGTTCATAGGTAAAGGGGAAATCGTAATTGACTAGATTTTGCAGAAGAGAAAGTAAGGAAGCTGATAGTGGGAATAGAAGTAGGTTATGAGATATGCTCTGATCATTTCCCGGCAATGGCAACGTTGAGAAGTAAAGGTCCGATGCTAGTTAGAGGGAAGAAGAAAAAGGGAAGAAGGAAAAAGGAAAAGGAAGAAAGATGAATATGGATCGTTGGGAAGGAGATGAATTGAAGGAATTCAGGAATATAAATAAAAAGAAAAAATGGAGAGGAATAGAGGGAAAAGAAATGAACGAGAAATATGAAAGAATAAAAGGAGCGATTGAGGAGGTTAGAAAAAGAGGTGAGACCAACAGGAAGGCGAATATGGGTGAGAGAAGGATGGTAGGACGTCAATTGTAAGGATGGTAAAGAGAGAATAAAGGCATAGGTGATGAAATGGAGGGGAGGAGAGATTGGTTAGAAGGAAGATAATATGGTAAAATAAGAATAAAAGAAAATGTTGACAGGCGGAAAAAAGGAAGTATGCCACACAACCAGACAGGTCTCGGTAAGAAATGAGAACAACGAATAACATTCACATCCTTAATCATCTAAGTAATAGAAATCTGGGTAGGGAGAGAAGGAAACTATCAGATCTGATCGTAGATTTCAACGCAGTGTTTGACTCAGTAAACACAAGGTTACTGTGTCAAGATGGGAGAAAGAGGAGTAGTTTGAGGGCTAATAGGAAGAATCAGAGAAATTTATGCAGAGACTAGGTTCACACTGAGGATAGGGAATCAGAAAGAAGAAGAATTGTGAGAGGGAGAGGGCTGAGGCAAGTCAGACCAGTGAGTCCTCTATTGTTTAGTATACTGTTGACAGATTAAGGGGAAAATTTGAAGGAGTAAAGTGGGGGAGGCACGATTTCAGGTAGCAGTAATACTTACTTTCTAGGCATATATGGATAATATCGTAATTTTTGCAGAGGATAAAAAAGGGATGAACTGTGTTGGTCTGGGCTGTTTTGTGCTACGGGGTGAAGATTTGAAGATAGAAGGAACTACAGAATGTAGAAAGTTTCCACGAAAGATTATAGAGATGGGTGATAATTAAGAGTTGAAGCTGTCCAGGGTATTTGTTGACAGAGGAACAAGGAAGAGAGGAAATGGTAGTTAGAGGACTAGAAAGGACGCAAAAGTTTGAAGGGAAGATAGATAGGGGAAGAGGGAGCAAAATTGAACAAGCATGAATAAGGGAGATTAGGAATGGAGAGGAAAGAGGCAATCCAGAAAGTTTAAGGTTAGTGGATGGAGGTAGGGACTTGGGAAGACATATTAATAACAGGGTATGCAAAAAGGGAGGGTAGGATTTCCGGAGATAGAAGTAGAAATGATGGTAGGGCATGGAGAGGAAACGTAGAGAAAAATTAATAAATCAAAGTACAATCATTTATACAAGATAATTAGGTGGGTTGGGGAACCGGAATATCTGAATATATGAATATCCCAGAATGGCTTGAGTTATATTAGTTACGTATATGAAAATATTAAACTAGAATGAGTTGCTAGTCCTTAGGCTTTTAGGATTTAATGGAGTATACATCCTAATCCTAAAATATCTGCAAACTCGTGTTTCCAAGCCTTCCAAGTTTCCAATAATGGATAACCGAATTTCGCATTGACTACGTACATGGGAAGATACGTAATTCGAGTAGGGCCTCAAAGGAAATTGTGGTTGATATCAGTTCTTTGTCTCTGTAAATGCTAAATTTTTTTATCAACGAAAATTTTTTCAAGTCTTATACATTTTAACTAGTCTAGGATTAATTCTAGGCAACGTTGATTGCCTTCACGAATGTTGCCATAGTTACGATTCCTGCCTGTTCTGAAGAAATCATGGGGTAACGATAGGGGTGGTTAATGAAGCCAAATCCGTTTAGGATGAATACTGCGGGAGCGAGGGCAGAAAAAGGATGGTTCGTTAGATGGTTTGCATTGAAACGATAACGGTAAGACCCTCATCTGTAAAAACGCTTTTACCGAAAAATCTCATCCTAATCATTTGCACATTTCTCTTTTAGGGAGAGCCGATTTTAAAGAAATTCAGAAACGTTGTGTTCCTTTCATTTCATCATTCTCGGCGTCTCTATCACCAAAAATTCATCAGAAGGTAATTTTGGAAATAAATTGGTGTTCTGGAAAGTCCAAATCATAAAACCTCAGCGTGTATCGACAATTATCATTCATCAAATATAGGTAATTTGAAGAACGGAAGGAAAGTTTTCGCGTTATTACGCAGGATATCTGCAAAGCTCAATTACAGAAAACCGCTTATGATTAACGATTTTCATTGTTATGCACAAATTATATAAAGGGAGTAAACTTATAGCATTTCTGGATAGAATCTTTGGTTTTTGAACTCAAGTTTTATCGAGTCAAGTATCGGTACATTCGTTGTTTCTAACGTTCTACATGCATACCTTCTATGTGCTAGGCTACTGCTTGGCATAGTAGAAGACGCAGGCCTCTTCGCAACGCAAAGTGAGCCTCAACTACTTTACTGAAAAGTCTGGCGCGCTATCACCTGAGCCACCGAGGCTCCATATCAACAATTTTTATTTTCGTAAACGAATTCTACAAACTATTATTTGTTCCTCAGCACATTTTTTGCAACAATCGTCCTTTAAATAGGAGTCTCAAAGCTCATACAGAAAAGTGACAATGGAGTACTTCGCACATGATCTGAAAGAGTGTGAAGTCCAATTTTGGAAGTGGGTATTGCCGAAAAATATACCTAAGTAAGGGTTGGAAGGAGAGCAAATGTAAAAATAAAGAAGCATAAGTAAAAGTCAGTTTGAGATTGTACACGGAGAGAAAAAATGTGCATTGGTTGTATGGAAAATCCATACAGTTTATGTTTAGGGTCTTCATAGAAAAATAGTACGTGGTTCGAATATTTTTAGTTCGAATCCCATAGAACGGAAGTATAATTCTACGCATAGAACAGTAGCACAGTTTTCATACATTTATTTATAGGCTCGGTCTTGGCCGTACTTCTAATGTATGAGCGTCAGACTCCGTATGTATGGACGGTTCATACCCCGAACGCTCGGGCTCCATACTTTTGGGGTATGAGAGAATCAAGCGTCGACACGAGCTTTTCGTTTGACCATGTTTGCTCTAACAAGCGCAATTCATTTTCCGGATAAAGGGCAAATGCTAGAATATCTGTCAATAATATCAAAAGAAGTATTATAAATTTGTAAAAAAATTTCGCCTAGTTTTTGTTTGTTTCACTTTCGACTTGATAGTTTCAAATTTTGAGACTTCTAATAAGCGTGATTAATTTTTCTAAGGGTAGACAAACGTCAAAAATTTAGATAAAATTATCTCTTATTCATCAAAATTCAAACTACTATCATCTACGGTGTTTGAGCTACTGTGCCTAATTTTCAAATGACGATCGAAAAAAAAAGCGTAATCTCAAATGTCAAGTTGAATTATATAACATTCTTTTCATACATGATCGAACTTTAGAAAATTTATTCAGACAATTATATAAAATTTTCTCACATTACTTTCAGACGTGATAATCGATTCGCAAAATATAGATTCTGCAAAACTGAAAATATATGCTTTTTTGATTCTTTATCGCTTTTTTCATGAAAATAAAAATGAAAAAAATTTAGTGAAAAACTAAATTAATAATAAAACATATTGTGTGAGTATATAAGAACAGAAATGGAAAAAAAATCTGCCCGCCGTGCGGGCACATTATCATCGCGCGCTCTGCGCGCGGCTCGCTTCGCTCGCAAGTTTGAGCACGCCTAAGGCGCACAGTAAAATGCATATACAGAATTGCGAATATTGCAGAACTGTTGGAAATCTCTATATTTTAGGGGATTATTTTGCGTTATATTATTTAATTATTCTATTTATCTAATCATTTGTTTCGATCTTCGAAGAAAAAAAGTTTCAAATTATTTTACTTAAGGCTCTGTCGGTCTTAGGGAATACATTCTCATTGTAATACCGGCGCTCGATTTCTCGATATAGATGTATATAACTTTCTTATATATTATATAATGAAAATAGCTTTCCTCATTTACGTATACAGTACAAGAAAGTATAAAAATGAATGCTAATGAGAATATAACTCTATGATGAGAAAAAAAAAGTTCTAAATGCTCTCCCTCTTTGATTTTCCATCAAAAATAGCTAGTTACCGAACTTGACCTGTGTTTTATCCCTCAAAATGTTTGCCAAAGCACAATCGAATATGATCATTCTTTCGGAAGTTATCGAGTTCACATATATTTTTTCATTATTTTTTGTGCGATTAAAAATGGCATTTTCGATTTTTTGAGAAAATTCAAAAAGTTGTATTCATTATCTTGTAGGGCTTCCAAGAAGAAACATTTTCGCTCTCTGACTTTCTTTTCAATCTTGCGTTATTTGG
>WSXT02044119.1:0-13214 GCA_011762715.2 Neuroterus valhalla | reverse complement strand
CTCAAGTTAGAAATTCACAAACCTGAAATGGCCAATTTTGTCACTTTATTTGTTCATATATTGTTGATCTGAGGAACGAATTCAAAAATCGCGAACCACAATTCTCTTAGGAATTGATTGCTAATAAAACAGTTGCAATAGTAGCGTTTGATACATTCAATTCCATTAATATTCGGTTCATAATAACCATAAGATTTGTATGTTTTACTATTCATAGGTCGTGAATCCACTTCGAATCTAATTATGCAATAATTAGGCGTTAAACTTATGAGAGTCTATCTGTGAATGCGTCTTCTTGAACTGAACTGATTTGAACTGAAATTGACCAGATTCCTGATGTAAAATGAAATTGTAGGACAACGCCACACGTAAAAAGCATTCTCATATGTATATGTACATGTACACATTCATGAGTAGATTTATACATCAAACAATGTGATTGCGGTCAGCCGTCGAATTTATGTATAAATTTTTGATTTTGGAATACGCGAGTACGGACACTGCTGTTCGTTCCAGATATTCTTCTTTTGCTCAATTTTTCATGACTAGCTCAATATCAATTCTGGACTTGTTGTACATGTTTTCCACGTATTTTTTTTCGCAGAATCCATTGGTGCTATCTGTTTATGCGAAAATTTGATATGTAAAAAGTTAAACGCCAAAAATCCCCCAAAAAGACGAAAAAAAAAGAGTTTTTCGACTTTTTCGCGATGACCCCATAAAAATCGACATTTTCTATTTGACCATTTTTTTGTCTTGAAAAACCAAACATTCAAAAAAAAAAAAATTTTGTGCACCCATTTTTCTGAGCAAAGTTATCGCATTTTGAAAATTTTTTTTTGGTTAGATAATTTTTTTAGGTTAGAAAAATCTAATTTAATGACTCGAAAAAATCCACACATATTCGCCTTCAGAAACAGTATATGCCTGATTTTTGTCGTTGTGATATCTTTATGGGTTTTTGAGAAAAAAAATATATTGTAAAATTATGGTTTTTACCCCATAAATATATATAGGTGGGGAAATGGTGGCTACTCATATGACCAAACTACCTCTTAAATAGTGTGGAAAAGATGAGTCGAGTTCATTTCGGGATTCCCGGAGGGGGGCATTTCACTGTTGTTAACGGGGGGAACCCTTTACGAAATTAGAACTTATACTCGAGAATTATGGCAACGTCTTTCACGTCGCTCGCTTGTTGTTATTTGATACAAGCATTGAATCTTGAGTGAGGAGGATGCACTATCCATAAGAGCAAAAGAGACAGCTGACGCGACGTTGCCAAAAATTATGCGTGTTATTGTCGATATTTCTAAGAACGATATTAAAGAGTTTTTTTCTTGAATGTAGTCCGTAAATAAGCTTCATGAGTTTCGAATGCAATATCTTCATAAAATAATTGAAAACTCTCTTGGAATAACAATTTAAACCTGTTCAATTTTGATCGCGTGCAGTTTGCAGCAGATTTGAAATGCAGTGCTAAAGGATGGGGCACACAGTAATACCACAATGAAAAAACTGGATCTCGCTCCAGTAAAACCTTAACCATTAAAGCGATTGTTCTGAAAATGTCCAGAAAAGTTCTTTCAACCTCAATATAAAACTTTGTCACTGAAGTTTTTCATTGCTTAAAATGCGCTGGATAAACGAAGCGCTTGCAGGTTGGAATTCATGATTTTTGCGGAGCCTCACAAGAAAATTAACAACTTTTTTGTTTATAAGAATATTCGCGTTTTTCTCTTTTAGCTAGTTCTAAAAGACTCGAAAATGTAATGAAGTATTAATTATATTGACTAATTCCGGAGATTTACTAAGTTAGCGCGCGTTGAAATAAGAAAAGATTGAATTTTTTGTTTTCGGAAAATCTAGTTTTTACCAGTTACTCCAAAAAACTATAAAACTTACAAATATTTGCTGGAGACAAAAAAGTGTGCCTTGAAATTCTCTTCAAGTACCAATCCTTGAAACTAAGATCCGAACGATTCCGAAAATTGACTTTCTAGACAATAATTCTCAGGCTGAATCCACGCGTAACCCTTTCTGATCCGGAGAGGTTCAAGTGTAAAAAGTTGTGCATAGGCTCTAAGTAAATCATTTGAAAATGAAAATATCTTCAGTTTGAGTTTGAGACTTTGGGTTCGTATCGTCTGATAAAAATTAGAGTCTAGCATTCAGAATTGAAACCAAGGTTGAGTTTATGGTTGCTGTTACAAATTGTGATCCTGTAGAAACTTTTACCGATATCTAATTTGAATTTGTCTTTTTTCATCAGTTTTTCTGTCTTCATGTATATTCAAGTCAAATTAGGTCCTTTACAATCTTCTCCCAATAGTCTCAAAAATGCACCTTGAAGGTTTCAAATGATGCAAGCATATCTTAGACTTTCTACGAAGCTCGAAACTTTGCAATTTCAAATTACTTTAAATGTATACAAAATAGTTATATGATATTCATATTCATACAAAAGAAGAGTTTAGAAGATTTTTAAACTCTCACATCCTTAACAAATTCTGAAGATGTTGAAGAACATACAAGAATTCCCTCTAATTTGCTTTCTAAATTTTTAGGATTTTTTCACCGTTGGTCTAGGACCATGTGGAAGTACAGATTTCCAAGCAGTCGGCCTAACTTTAGCATCTTCCTTCCTATTTCATTCGAAATTTTTGAGCAATTAGGAATGGTTGCAGATCCATGTAATCCTCATTGAAATGGGCCTAATTTTTCTGTAAGGAAAATCTTTAAAAAAAACTGATTTCCCAAACTTCTAGGCTATGTTCAGAAATTTGATAAAATAGGGAATATTTATTAATCGAGTATACGTACTTCATAACATTTAGTTGGGTCTGTTGTTGCGGCTGGAAAAAGTATTACGTACAGAATGCAATATTCTATGGACGTTGAGTCGGATGCGATTTTCGTACGTAAATACTTTGTCCTGTATGTCCAATTCTTAGGTGAGAAAATTACCATTAGCTAGGTATTTGAATAAACTCATTCGCAAAGAGGAAACAATGAAAGTCGACTATAATCGATGAAGTCCGTTTATATTATTAACGCAGATTTTAGGTAAGAGATATGTTATTTCAATGAGGCGTGATTTTTTTAACTAGTACATACATCGTGAACTGCGTCAGACAATTTTATTCGGTTCAATGATCCAGAAAATCCTCCCTGCGATTCAAGCTTCTTCTCCATGCACTTGAGATATAAAATGTTCAATTTGCAGGAGTTACACTTTGAGTGTCTACTTTTTACAGAGTAGATTGAAATAAATAGGAAATTTAAACAAGAAAGTTTGCAAGTCTCAAGACATAATTGAACATATTATGTCCCCGCAGATGGAGTAGAGCTATTTACAGGAAAAACAAATTGTACCCATTACCTCACTTCCAGAGTAATATTTACCTGCAACAGAAATTACATTAAGGTGATAAGATTCACTCAATACAGTGGGTGTTGTTACTATACTAACTTTATCATGTCTTCCCTTGTTTGGATGCGAGAAAATTCGACAATAACCGCTTACAAATGACCAGCAACAAAAATAACCTCTGTTTTTCCTGTGTTATCTCGACAAAAAGATGAATTCTGGTATGGATGTTCAACATATTTGAATATGAAATTCATGACACTTAACACAATGACATTATGGATTTTGAGATCTCTCACAATATTATGGCAGAAATAATTTGCGCATTGGAACTGTAACATTTTTTCAAACTTTTATTTTGAGTACTCCATGCGGTATGAAATTAAGAAGTGGTAAGTCCGTATAGAAAATCAGAAATTAGTATGTAATTATATCAATTCTCATCCGTTCTGATTATTCCCAAGAAAATCTATAAGAAGGCTGTCTTCCAACATGTAATAGAATATTATTATCAAATTGTATAGCATAAATAACACCTTATAGAATTCTATGCTTTTTCATTAGGTGCTTCAGAACGACCTACTTCAGTTGAATTTCACCGTTAGGAGTAGAATTTCTAGAAATCATAAACTGGCTAAGTTTCATATAAAATGTAAAAAATTCGGTTTGAAATTTCTGATCCTCATATCGAAATTTGACTCCCGATTTAATCGGCTCAAACTGCTACTTTTATGGAGTATGAAAATGATATGCCAACTTTGTGACAATCTATATCCTAATTTTAGAGGTATTACCGTACGCCTATTCTTCCTGAATCACAAATCATATGACTATACTTATGAGCAGCAATTACATTCTATGTATGGATGAATTTCCCACTGAATTTGCGTAACGATTTTTGATCAAGCAGTTGAGAGTAGTGAACTAGTGACCCTCAAGTCCCTATGGATGAGTGTGACTGCACTTGTATCAACACAGTTTGTTAATTTTTCGTGAAACTGTCAATCAAACATCTTTTCAAGGGGCCTTGAGGAAGGGAAAAGAGAGTGGCATCAATTCCCAAAGTTATTTGTCAGGAATTATTCGTTGGAGACTCAATAAAATATTCTGAATATCTCCCGAAAGATAAACTCGAACCCACAAATTTTATTTTCATTTCTATGAAAACCAACATTTTCCCATATTATTCTTTGCAAAATTTCCAGACCCCTCCGGTACATCCCTATATTATTGAATCTGGAACAAAACTATAAGGGTTTTCGTTCTTTACGGGGGAGAAGGTGATGACACGTCCTCTAGTTGCATAAAAAAGCCCAATAAGTATGATTGTAGACCACCCTATTGTAGACTAGATTGGTAATAAACTGCTACCTCAATCTCATTCCACCCGAACTCGCACCTTCCTCAAAATGTGCTCGTGGACGAGACGGTGCGGGGGGTTTGGAGAGGGTCGCTCTTCTCGATCTCGTTCCAAGGCCGTCGATACCCAAGCTCAAAACTGGAATGAGATTGATGTTGCAGTTGTAAATTTTTTGTGAGTCTTGATCAAAGACAGTGATTACATGACGCAGTTTCAATTGCAATGGTAGGATTTTTTAGAGGTTCGAGATACTGACTAAGATAACAGTGCATTAGTGCATGTATGGGTAATTCTCCACAGACAGGGCACTTTCATGTCCAAGGGTGAAAAGGGTACTGAAACTATTGGTTATATTGGTGTTAAAGTCTGTGAAAATTTTCATTTCAGTACCTCATAACATTTCCTACAGTAAAAATTAGATAAAATCATCGTAACTCAGACTGAAAAAATATAATGTGCCCAAAAAATGGCTTTGAGAGATGTCCACAAATGCCTGAAGCATATTTCGAAGACACGTAGGAGATAGATAATGGAGTAATCGAAGAATGTATTTTTGAGGCTCCTAAAGTTTGAATGAAGAATTACAACTTTTATTCTAAACATATCAATGTTATGGAATAATCACAACATATGCACGTAAATATAAGTGTTCATGGAAATATTTTTGTGGTTACATCGATACATAAACAAGGATCATCTGACAACTAGCAAAACCTTTTTGGGGCCAAATAGATTTTTCAATCCATTCCACTTTAAATCTTTGGGAACAATTTTTGTGTTGTCTTCCATCGACGTACACTCCATTGACGTAACCCTACTTTCAGCTCGTTAGGGGTAGCCTGACATTCAACTGTGCCTCTCCGGAAAGTTTTTGCAGAAAAGATATGAGAACGGAGTTTTTTTACATAAATTATTTCTTTTCATTCATACAATCACCGAAATAAATAATATGAGACATAATAAAAACAGAAAAATATTCTTCTCATTTGGAAAATGTTTCATTTCTTACAATCCTGAATTTCGTTTGGCAGATTAACAGAGGTTATGTTATATAATCTAGCTTAGTCTAACCAAAGATAGTAATATCTCTGGTCTAACTCTAAGCTGCATTAACGGTAATTGTTTACCAACTTAAATTCAGTGAAAACATAAACATTTATTATTAAAATTTTTTTGTAAAAATCTTGCTTATAAATCTGACCGAAAGTGTAAACTTATATGTTTTCCGTGCAAATTGTGTTTCCCCTACTTAAAAAAAAGTCAGGAATAAACAGGAAAAAATTCAGGATTTCTGACGATTCCTGGCGAGAATTCTTACATTTCTCGCCAGGAAACGTCAGGAGAATCGCAATCTCGTCAGAGAATGTTCAAAAGTCGTCAGAACCTTGGGCCTGGGGGATAATCTTTTTATAGAGGTCCGCCATAAATTTCTTTCGTCCTTTTATTCCTGACGATTTCTCACGTTTTGTTATGAATCCAGGACTATGTCTGACTATTTCTGAAGTTTTGTAAGTATTTTGAAACGAGTTCTGAACATTTCTGACTTTAATTTAGCATTTCGTGACGATATCTGACGAAATCAGACTATGCGTATATATTCTATAATAGGAATAATAATAGTAAATATTATTGCTAAATAATTGTGGTAAACTAATTAAGCCAATTGATTGATATCAATATAATAAAACGAATGTTTTTATTTTTTTTTATTTTTCACAACGCAGTCACTCGCGCTCAAGAACAAGAGCTACGACTCATTATCGTGGCTGCACCAACTCTATTGTAGAACAGAAAGGATGTGAAGATATACTACCGAAATGATCCTTTGAACTATGATCTTGTCTAACCTGTGGCTCTTCTCTCAATTCAACCATTTCACAATTTATTTCACTTTCGAGAAGTAGATATTACTCGCCCTCTGTTGGGATTTGTCCACACAATTATCGTAGAGAATCTATAATGCAAATAATTTTCAGTGCCATTAAAGCATAAAACTCTCCAATTATAACGCCCAAGAAAAACTGTCCAGGTCAAAAAACTAGCTACCTGAACAGGGATCCAATCGACGTATGGTCAGGAATAGTCAGACTCGTCAGGAATGGTCAGGATGTTCAGAAATCGTCAGAACTTCTGACTATTTGTCACCAATCCTGACTTTTTTTTTAGTAGGGTCGTGAAAACTGTCTTTCGTAAAAACGTTGTTTTCATGGACATGGTGTTTATTTATTAATTTAGTCAAATGTAAAAATATATATCATTATATTTTTTATGGAAATGGTATTGATTTAGAAATTCAAACGTTTTTACTATGTGTAATTATGTTTTAAGTAGGGAAATGAACAGCGGAATGGCCATGGGTAAAAATCAGGAATCAGATTCATCAGCAGAATCTCCAAATTGAATAAAATATAATTTAAACAATTCAAAATAAATTAAATATAGATAATCAGGTATAAGTAAAAAAAGGACCGGAAATAATCTGTCGTAAAAGGAAGCTTGAAAAGCCTAATCTCTACGAACCTTTTTTATATAGATTGAGTTATTATTTTTTATAAATAATTAAAAACTTTCAATGTCAAATTTTGATTATCTAGATAATTTATGTTGTAACAAAATAAGGATCAATTTTATATTATTTCAAAATTATTGCAGATAATACTGGTTCCAATCTTTCTCCTTGCGTCCCTGATATTTCCGATAGAATCTTCAACTTTATCAGAAAATAAAAAGTCAAAATTATCCGTGATCCTTGAGAAAATATAAGAACCTAATATTTGAAGGTATTAAAGTAGTATACTGGTTGGTAGTAGTATGCTTCTTGGCTCCAAAGTGTCTGGCGCCATAAGATTATTGAATTGTGAGCTTCAATTGATAAGGAACATTCAATTGTTCCTAATACTCAAAAACATTTTCTTCAATAAATATTTTTTAGGCTTGTCGAGAGTTTCTTCTAAGATTTCATTTGATGTGTTGAATCCGTCCTTTTATGTCAAAAATTGATATTGAGTTTTAAAATGTAACAGCAATTCACATTAATGTCGCTTTCGGAAGGAAAAGTCAATTAACTTGCGTCGAATCTGTTTCACAGGCTTCTGAATTAGGTTTCCGCCACTCGAAATCTGGACTGTCACCAATTGGTTTCTGAAACAATTCAACTCGACGTTATTATTTTTTCCTACTGACATATCTGCCTTTCGAGCTTTGCATCATCTAGAATTTGGAGAGCCCTAAGAATCTTGTAGTCATGCGTATTATTAGATAGATAAATAAACGTTTATTCTTCAGCCTATTGGCCTTGAAAAATCGACTTGCGTACACCGCAATGATCTATAAAAATTTCTGCATCGAATACTCAAATATAACTTTCTTCCACACTTCAGTCAATATCATCCATCCATACTTTATTACTATGACCGCTAACTCGCTCGCTCTCATTGCCTTGCCGTCTTCGCTTCGCTTCGCATGCATTTCCCTACATTTCGCCAGCCTCATATTGCCAAATCATGTTTACTATATGTTTTTGGGGTCGCTGAATCCGAATCCGAAGTCCAAAAAACCCCAGCACGTAACGTTTTCGACATAACTTCAAAAAGTCTTCACAGGCACCTTGAAATGAAAAGTAATACTGTTCTGAGTGCCAGAACATATTTATGTTTTCTAGGTTGTTGAAACTGAATCCAAAGTCCATTCTACCCTATCACGTCAGGTTTCAGACATAACCTTGAAAAGCCTCTGCAGACACTCAAGAATGAGATTATGTCGAAAACCTGACGTGATGGGGTAAAATAAACTTGGGGTTCGGTTTCAGCGACCCAAAAAACATATAATATGGTCCGGCACTCAGACCAGCATTACTTTTCATTTCAAGGTGTCTGTTGAGACTTTTTGAGGTTATATCGAAAACGTGGCGTGCTGGAAATTTTTGGGCTTCGGATTCGGATTCAGCAACCCCAAAACAAATACTAGACACAGTCTGACCCCCAAACACAAAATCGATTTTTTCGTGTGGCTGTGTTATTTACATTGATCTTATATCTACTTCCTCTCCTCCTTGCACATCTATCGCCATTTCTCCTCCTCTTTCTTTCTCTTTCTCCCCATCTTACCCAACATTCCCTTCACTCATGCAATCGCCCTTTTCTCCTCTTTCTCATGCAGCATTATTCCCATTCTTATTCTACTCCTTTCCACTTCCTCGCATTCTTCCAACCAGTGTTCCACCTTTGCATACCCCTATCCACACAAATCGCACCTGCCTCATCACAACGTTTGCCCTCCTTACTCTTTCCTCTACATGAGCATTCTATTCTCCATTCTCCCGAAATAGGAATTCCAGGTACACTAACTCTTCCACTTCCAGCACCGCCGTCCCCTTCTACTTCCCATCCCTCCCTTATCCCTCTAACCTCATCTCCTGAACACCATGAAGGTGAGGATTAGGGGAGAACCAGAGAAAGTGGAAGCGCTGCTACAGAGCATAAAAGAGTTTCAGGGCAAGGTAGTAAAATTTAGGCTCGAGGGGTGAAAGGAGATTGAAGTACCGGTTGTGGGATTAGGCGACTGGAAAGATGAGTTGGGGTTGATGCAGAGTAAAAGCCGGATAAAAGATAAAGGGGTTTACATTGATCATGACCTAGCCCGAATGAAAGAAGTGTAAGGGGACTTGTTTCGTAGGGAGTTGGAGGGGAGGGAAGAGCTGGGTGGAGTAGTAAAGGTGCTATTTTGGAATGTAGCAGAAATGAAAAAGGTAGATGAGCACTTCTGGAGAATCATTTCAGGACTAAAGCGATTAGAAAATAGATGAGGGAAATAGAAGAACAAGAGAGGAAAGAGAGACAAAGTGAAGTGACAAGGAGATAGAGTTACAAATGAGGAAATGAAGAAGGTCGAAGGCAACAGGCTTGGATGGGGTGCAGAATGAAGCACGGATTTTTAACACACTAGCTGTTAGAGATAGGCTAAAAGAGGTAGTTAAGAAGTTGTGGAAGGGTAAGGGATTTTCAGGAAAGAGGGGAGGGTTAATAGTAGCACTGTATAAGGAGGATAGGGATAGGCAGGAAAGTTATATGAGAATCACATTGTTGAACACGGCGTAAAAGTATGCGCCATTGAATTGGCGGAGATGCTACGGAATAATGTCAATGGGAAAGGCAAGTTGCCGGACCCTCAGGCAGGATTCAGAGCGACTAGGAGCACTAAAGCAATATTTATATTTCGCAGCACGTGGCGGATAGAAAGATAGGGAAGGAAGGGTCAAAAGTGTAATAGGTATTTCGTAAATCTGAAAGGCGCTTTTCCATCAGTGGGTAGGGAGTGTTTGTGGGAGGCGATGGAGGAGAGGGGAGTAGAGTAAGGTCTGATCGAAAGGGTAAGAGAGGTGTATGAAGAGACAAAAGATAGGGTGATTCCTATGAATGTTATTAAGGTTTTTTACGATTAGGCTTGGAGAGAGTCTTTAATTTACCGGTACATCGCTATGTAATTTGAAATATATCATATCCGAATGAATGCAGATTTCCCCATTCTGAATGACTATTTGGGTCCATTCGATCAAATACCTCTAACTGGTAGAAGGTAACCAGAAAAGGTTTAATGAAAAAACATATATATTCAAAATTCATCTGCATAGGAAAGTTTTTCTTGCAACTGCTCAGAGTGGTAGTCCTAGTAGTCTTCTTCTAATCTCTCAGGGAAGTTATCTCTGGTTTTACAGGTTCTCAATGTACAAGGGTGCTACTTTTTGACATTTTACTACGCGCTTCGATATTCAATTACTTCAAACTTTGACTGAAGTTGGTTGATTCAACATGCACAGCAGTCATCTAGAACCAATTTTTTATGAGAAACACGACATTTGAAAGTTCATGGTATTCCCTTTTTTCAATTTTTAAGATATTTTGACTTCCTATCAAGCTTTTGCACCATGAGCTCTTGTAAAGAATTTCAGGAGAGAAAGTTAAACTTGTTTCTATAAAAATTATATAGTTCCAAAATTGAAATAAGAATCGCCCATGGAGCTGTCCATTGATTCTAGCGGCGGCTGCTGAATCGCGGCTTGCCAATATAGGACGGGTCAAAGGTGCGGAAGCCCTACAGTTCGCATGGTTTTATGGCTCCATTCGCAATTATTGCCTCAGTTTCTAACTAAGATCATTTCTTGAGAAGAGAGATAAAATAACTAAACTTCTTTGCTCCTAAATTATTATTGTTGTCGTAAATACTGTCGCACAAAGTAAAATCTAAAAAATGTCAGTCCTTGTACTTTGGTAGCCCGTTATTAGATTTGTCTTCTTTGGGTATTGAATGCGTTCCATTTGGTCTAATATCAATTTTTTTTCATTTATTCTCAAAATGCTCGAATAAAGTATACGATAAATAGAATGAACTCCTTGTTTGCCTCTTTATGGAATAAATGCAGCGAAGGAATGCAAATTTTATATTGAAACGTTAATGTAATATGAATTTTATAACGAGCAAATAACAAATATTGTGTATTTTTAGATTGGACAGATCATTTATGAATTGATGAAGAAGGAATCAAATCACACAGTATGAACGTATGAAGTGGTTAGAGGTATTGGAGGAAATTTGATTAACACAGGGCGCTGTTAAATTGGAAATGAATAGTTCCTTATTAGAATATTGGAATTGAAACGATCCGAAATTGGTTTTTAATCTGATTCCCTTATATGCATATCGTTACGACTGAATGTTGAAAGCCGATTATGCGTTTCGGTGAAATGAGAGAGAATGATTTAAAATGCTCATAGAATAATGATATATTATTCCATTCCATTTATTTAAAATATCATAAATTCCTTAAATATATTTTCCCCTTCGTGTTAGAATGAAGTAGAGCCAATTACTTCAGGCACAGGAATTGGTGTATAACAAGTTCTTCTTGCCAAGAAAGGCCTATGTTTGAAGCAATTAAACTTTGGTAATTGAAATTCCACCATTAAAAGGTAGCTCGAATCTAACACGATGAGACAAGCGTACCTTCGATCGGTCGACGACGCGACGACTAATCCGTACAAGCTTGTTTGCGGAATCTGCACACGCACACACAATTTGAAGCATAGGACTCGTAATAAGATGGATTTGTAAAATAATAAACACAACCTCCTAATATACGCTTGATTATAATATACACGTGGCTGGTATATTTTAATTTGGAAAATATACATGCATGTGGGCATGTACATCAATTTAGTATTAGTCAAATACCTGCCTCATAGTTCTTCTGGAAGCGACTGATATTGGGGGAAATGACTCTAGCCCCCAGTTTGAACACGGATAAGGACACTTATGACCCTATCTCACAACCATGAAATAAGAGACCACAATCCACCATGAAATCGCAAAGAAGGATCAGAAAAAACCTCACGTTTCCTTAGAACACGAAACGACCCAAGGATAACACGTCCAAGGTCACGACCAAGGTTCCCCAATTTTTCAGAAAAGAGTTAATGTGAGAAGTTATTTGGTGAAGAAGTTGATGTGGTCGAGGAGGTGGACAGAAGTCAGTTTTCGAATGTACGTTATTCGTTGGATATCGTAGAGGGGGATCTGCTGGAGCAGATAGCACACATCAATGAGCTTCAGGTAATCCTTCGAAGCATGGATGAGTTCTGTCAGTCTAAAAGAAACATGTACCTTCCTTTGAGAAACGAAGTGAATCAAGCCCTACACGAGATTGCAATGGTAAGAAGTATAATGAAAAATTCCTATCTTGGTAAGCGATGCGTTGCCAGAGACGTTGGTAGGAGCTGCGGAAAGAAGATCTAAGCGCTCAAGACAGGAGCTGAAAAGAAACGAGTTACAGCTCAGGGTACTCAGACAGGTGATGATTCGGAAGGCAAGTACTTCTACCGGTGGCCTCGAGCTCCATGATTGAGGCAGCACCTTTACGGGAGAAAACCATGAAGCAGAACGAGGGTTAGAGGCGGGCTCAACCTGAGGCCGTCCTAATAAAACCGTCCGCAGGTTCGAGTTACTCTCAGATCCTCCAAAATATCAGAGAGGCTGTTGTCAACGGGAGGAAACTGTGTGAACTTTTTCCCGCGTCAAGGTCGAAGTGCTTGACCTCGCTATAACAGAGGAAGAAGACGTCGTAGGAGTGACTGAAAAGCACTCCCGTGCTAGCATAAAGAATGAAGGTGGAGGTGACCCGGTGCTTCCACTGCCAAGGCTACGGTCATATGTTAATGGCTTGCACCGGATCAGACAGAAAGGCGTACTGTTGAGGATCCGGAAAAGATAGACACCTGTCTGCGGAATGCGCAAGTACTCCGCACTGTTACCCCTGCACTGCGAAGAACAAAGGTTCCCGGACCGACCTTCTCCCAGGAACCGCAAGGTGTAAGGCGCAGTGGCGTAGATAGGGGTGGGGATCAGGGGGATATATCCCCCCCCCCATCGGAGTTGGTAATACATGATTGGGGTTGGTCAGGAAATAGTGGACTACCTTTTGAACAATCTCTA
>WSXT02044108.1:0-13214 GCA_011762715.2 Neuroterus valhalla | reverse complement strand
AAGACCAAGTAGACAAAAACATTAACATCATAACATAAATAGACATGCCTGGTCAAAAACTGTAACATCAAACTTAATAAAGAACTTTGATCAAAACAGTTGGGGTTCAGAAAAGATATGAATTCAAGAAAATTCTCAAATTTTCTACAAAATGGATTCAATTTCTACAAAATAATTGAATTTTTAACCCAGTAACTAGGATTTTAACATACAAAAATGCGTTTCCAGGTAAATAGTGAAGATTGGAAAGAATATCAATATTCAAGCAGGAAAAGTTGCAATCTTAACAAAAAAGTTTATTTCCAACCAAAAAGGATCAATTTTCAATCCGGTAGCACAGATGTTTGACAAACTAGTATAATTTTCAACAATAGAAAACCGATGTTCAATGGAATAGTAAAGCTCTAAACAAAATATCCAAACTTTCAACGGAATAGTTGAGTTTTCAACTAATTTGTTACATACATAAGCATTGCTTAGTCGAATTTTCAACAAAGGAGAACATAGATTTTTCTACCAAAAGGAAGAATTTCGAAAGAACTGTTTGAATTTTCGACCAAAAAATAAATTTCATACGAAACAGTTAACTTTTAAGAAAATATTAAAACTTTTAACGAAATAGTTGGACTTACAACTGATTAGTTATATTTTTGACCGAGTAGAATAATAATATACTACCAAATGGAAAATTTCCAGCAAACCAGTTGAATTTTTGACCAAAGAAAATAAAGCAGAGTAATCTATTTTTTACTAAATGGAAGAATTTTTAACAAACTACTTGAATTTTCAAAAAAGAAAGATGAATTTTCAACCAAAGCTTCAGTTCCCTACGAAAAAGTTAATTTTTCAACAGAATAAGTGAATTCGTAATTAATAAGTTGAATTTTCGATATAAAATATGAATCTACAAAAAAAAGTCTGATTCTCAATAGAACAGTTCAAGTTTCAACGAAATAGATTAATTATATACCAATTATCTTCATTTTTACCCAAGTATAAGATGAGTTTTCCACCAAGTAGAAGAATTGCCAACAAAGTGGTTGACTTTCCGATAAAAAAAGATAAACTTATTACATAAAAGTTCAATTTTCGATGAGGGAAGATTAACTTTTCACATAAAAGTTGAATTTTTGAAACGTAGCAAATCATGGAAACGAAGATCAAAAAATTAAAAAGAAGCGATAATTCCTTTGATACGTTTCGGTCACTGGTTTGGACCCTCATTAGTCAATGAAACATTTTATTCATTCTGTAAAACAACACAAAAATATTGTAAACTAACAAAAAAAATTTTAAACATATATTTGTGGAACAAGATCAATAATATTTTCTTTAAAATTCAAAGATTTAAATCGAGAAAGGAGAAGGGTTGTCTCATAAAGACAACCCTTGACAACCCAATTTTCGATGAAAAAAGGTGAATTTTTAACAAAACAGTTGAGTTCACAACAAAATTATGAAACTCCCAACAAAACAGATGAATTTTGGATAGACGAGTTAAAATGTCTATTAAATAGGAGATAAATTTTCTACCCAAGGACAGAATGTTCAACAAACAAGTTTAATTTCTAATCATAAAAGATGAATTTTCAACAAAATTGTTGAATTATAAAAAAAATAATCTAACTTTCCGGAAAATAGATGAATTTCCAATTATTTGTGGAATTTCCAACCCAATAGTTGAATTTCTAATATTTAAAAATGCATTTCCAACCGAATAGTCAACATTGAAGAAAAATTTAATTGAAAAAAATATATATGTATATAATTATATATTTCACCACGAACATAAGCTTAATCATAAAAAAAAAGTTGACTTCCAGCCGAACAAGATAAACTTTCGATTCATAAGCACGATTGTCTAATAAAACAGTTGGATAGAGAATAGAAAAGAGATCAATTTTCAATAATAATGGTTTTATTCCAAACAAAATAATCGAACTTTTAACGGAATACATAAATTCTCAACCGATCAGTTGAATTTCAACCCTTGTAAAAGATTATTTTTCTACCAAAAAGGAGAAGTTTCAACGAACCAGTTGAATTTTCGACTAAAAGAGATGAATTTACAAAAAAATAGACGATTTCTCAATAAAAAAAAACTTTCTGAAAAGAGCGAATTTCCAATAAAACAGTTAAATTTTCGTAGAAAGAAAGTCCAACAAAATAGTTGAACTGGAAAAAAAATAGATGAATTTCTGAAAAAATAGCTGAACTTTCAAGTCTAAAAGATGAGTTGACGATTTACTCCCGAGAAGGTTAACTCTCTACCGAGAAAGACACATTTGAAAAAAATTCGTGAATTTTCAACCAAAGAGGTGATGTTCGGAAAGAAATTCCCAACAAAGAAGTTCAACTGCAAACGATTCAGTTGAATTTGTAGCTAAAATTGATGAATTTGTAATGGCTTGGAGCACTTCCCGGTAATAGCGAAAATGGGGGGGGGGGGGGGTCAACATTGTAGAGGAAAGAAGCAAGGGAGAAGGGGGAGAAAAGAAAACATAGGACGACGGGAAGGAAAAAAATTAGGAGAATTCAGAATAAAGAAAGCGAATCTTAAGGAAATACGATAGAAAGAATAAGGGGGTGATTGAGAAGATGAAAGAGGAGGTAAGACTAAAAGGAGATAGGGAAATGATGAGAAAAGAATGGTGTGATGAAGAATGTAAGGAGTGTAAAAAGAGAAAGAAGGAGGGTGAAAGGGAATGGAGGAAGGGTAGGTTGACAAAAGGGAATACAATAGAAGAGAACGAGAGTAAGAACAAAAGTTGAACGAGAAAAGACAACAGGAGAAGGAAAGGTATATGGAGGAGACAGAGAAAGTAGTAAAGGAAAGAAAGGTATAGTAGTTGATAAACTAGGAAAGAAGAAGAAAGGATGGGAGTGAATGATAATATGGGAATGAGTGAGTGGACGGAGTTCCCCAAAAGATTGTTGAGAGATGAGAAAAGAAGGGTTCAGGGAGACGTGAGAAAGTTGATTGGAAGACAAAGAGAAGGCAGGAATGAACAAGGCTATAGAAAGGCTGGAAATAAATGGAGCAACATCAGAGGACGGTATGGAGGATGAAGCTCTAGAGTATGGGGGGGGGGAGGAGGAATACGAGAAAGGATGTGGAGAGTGCGTGACTAAGTATGCTTGAAGGAGGATGGTCGAAGGAATGGAGGAAGGGATTAGTGATTAGAAGAGCTCAGAAACAGTTTAGAAAGTGAGGTAGAAGAGGAAGGTTGTGTCCCACACAACCAACTGGAATTCAGAGAAGGTTCGAGACCGCTATATAATTGTTCAGTTTAATGTTAGCAGACTTGGAGGAAAAGCTGAAGGAAAAGGGAGAAGAGGGAGATCTTAGATAGCAGTAAACTTTACACTTTGGCATATGCGAATGATGTTTTTTATTGTCAGACAACGAATGAGGGTTGAATCTGACGTTGAAAGGATTTGGAGAGTACGTGAGAGAGATAAATTAAATGGTAAATTAGAGTAAGACCAATAACCAATATTACGTGCTTCATGAAGAGAAGGAATAGAGTAGAGCACGAGTCGCAGTTCAACGCAGAAATAATGGAACTAGTGCAGAAATGGTGAAAATAGTAGAGAAATGGTGGAACTAGTGAAGAAATTATGTTACTTAGGGTTTTGATTTGAAGCAGGAGGTGGAAACAAACTGCAAGTGAGAAAAAGAACGTAGTGTGCAAGCTGAAGAATGGGCCAAGTTTGGGGCATAGGGAAAAGAAAGTTTAAGGATGATTGGAGGATGAAAACATGGATGTTTCATGTGTTAGTGTGGGCAGTCGTGTAATATGATTTAGATATCTTGGGGTGTAAGGAACATAAGAAAGTGAAAAGTCCTTACGACAGGTTTTTGAGGTGGATCGTGGAGGTAAGTTTAAAGTTGTCCAGGATATATTCTGAGAGATGAAGTAGGAAGAGAGGAATTGGTAGTTTGGCAAGTGAAAAGAGCATGGAAGTTTGAAGTGAAGCCGTGGAGGGGAGAGAAAAGCGAAATCGCACAAGCATGCCTAAGTGAGATCAGGTGGAGGGAGAGGAGAGGTTATACAGAAGGTTCAAAATGGAAAGGACAAGAGACTTAGCATAAGAATATAAGAATTAGAGATGTTGGTAAAACATGGAGAGAAAAGATGGAGTAAAATTATTTAATCACAGTACAACAGGTGGTATAAGATGGTAGAATGGACGAAGAAGAGATAATGTGCAGAATGTGTGGTTATGAAGTGGAGTCGTGGGAACATGTGCTGGAAGTTTGTACTAGAGAGGCAGAGAAAGACGGATTTATATTCAATGAAAACTCGAAAAATCTATGAAGAGAATAAATTCTCTCATGCATTATTTGAAAAGAATTCAAACTCTCCCAATTCGCAATTGAATAAGCTTGAGTAAAAAATTTCAAAATTGAATATTTTTATATCGACTGAAGGATTAAAAAATGATGAATTATTCAAATTTCAAAACGTTAGAAATTCCCAAATTCATTCGCTCAATAAAATTTCCGAAACCAGTTGTAAATAAAGATAATGTTCAATTCACCGTTTTTTTGGGAGAATGACTTTTGACGTACAATTCTTTTTTCCTACTTCAGGTAATTTTCACAAAAATTTAATTTTGTTTATGCTCAAAATTATTTTCCATAATTGATATAAAAAATGCAGATCCTACCGAAAAACAATGAGTAACACATTTTGAGTTACTTTCTTTTAGATGATCAAGTTTTGTTCATTCTTTTTTTCCGCTTATGTTGTCGGAATAAAGCCAATTTCTTTATTTTTGATATTGTTTTTTGAGATCAAAACAAAAATTACGTGTACAATTCGAAAATGATCAATAACATATTAGTGGATATTTTTTGTGCACGCAATTTTTGTCACATTCGAGTTTCTCATATCTTATTGCATAGTTTCACCGAAAAATGAAATTTTTTGTTTTTTTTTTTAGTTTTGGTACAGTAGAAATTTCAATTTTCGATTCTCTGATGTATGCATGTATGTCTGTTTGTATGTATGTATGTATGTATGTATGTATGTATGTATGTATGTATGTATGTATGTATGTATGTATGTATGTATGCATGTATGTATGTTTGTATGTTTGTATGTTTGTATGTATGTATGTATGTATGTATGTCTGCATGTCTGTCTGTCTGTCTGTCTGTCTGTGAGCACAATCACTTTAAAAAAAAACTGATCGATTTGATTGGCCTTTGGTCCACTCTTTTAGTGTCAAAAACTGGAGGTCAAGTTCGTAAGCCAGCTATTTTGGAAACAACTTATCCCCATGATGTTTTTTGATGGCAACAAAATAATTGTCAGAGTTATGGAATTACCAAAATTCGAAAATATGAACAAAAATGAGAATTTTCAGCCAAACAACGGAAGATATGAGAAAAAATGTTTCTTTTTGGAAGCTCTACAAGATGGTCTTCACAATATTTTGAATTTTCTCAAAAAATCGAAAAATCAAATTTTGGTCGCACAACAAATGATGAAAAATAGAAAGTTTAATTTTTATAGATGAACGAAAATTGTGTACCAAAGAACGAAACCACAAATTTGGTAAAATTTACTCTTCGATAGGACAAGTAGTTCCTGCTTTATTAGAAGAAAATCCATATTAAAAGGAAGAAATTGAACTTTCTGACGATTGTTGCAAGCTTAGGGAAAAACAAATAGTCACAAGTTCTTCACTAGGAAGATATCTTTAAATGTGTTACCGAACTTTTTTTAACAGAACATGTGGTTTTCATTTCAGTCAGCAAAATAACTATAAAAATGAAATAATAAACTTTTGGTAAAAATGACGAAGGCTTAGACAGAAGATTGATAGAGAAAAGTTGTTCACCCGAAAATTTCTGGAAAAAGTATACAACGTATGCAAAAAATTAGACATCAAAAGTTCTCTACCGTTTCCGCCAAATTTTGATGAGGTGCGCAGCACGACATACGAGATGAGAATGTATTCGTTAAACCCGGAGAAGCTTTAAACAAAGAGAATTAAAAATCATCAAATTAAAGTAGTCGACATTTCGCTATCAAGTTTCAAAAGCTCTGTATATAAATGGAGGGAAGTACAAGGACCGAGCGCGTAGCACGAGGTATAAATTCATAACCGAGCGCGGAGTTACATCGACAAAGATTGCATTAATTCATTAAGGCCATGTTAAACATGGGTCACGTGACCCAAATTACCGATTTTTTTTGCAACAACTCACGTCCGCACCAAAATAGTTATCAAGTTGGTTTTTTGGGGAAAGCCTTAGAAAACAATACACTACGTTTGTATACAACATTTGGTTAAAAATTTTGGAAAAAAATTCTTTTTTTGAAAATTTTGAACAAAATGTTGTATACAAACGTAGTTTATTGTTTTCTAAGCCTTTTATCAAAATATCAACCCGATATCTATTCCGGCGTAGACGTGAGTTGTTGCAAAAAAAAGATGTCGGTAATGTAGGAATCGGGTAAGTTTAACATGGCCTTAAAAAGGGATTTGATTTTGAAAAAATATCTCGATATTAGATCAAACTTTCATCTAATCATCGAGTGTTCCAAAATTTAACTGTGATGTATTTTGTCCTTGTAGGTTTTTTCTCATGCAAACAATATTTTATATTTACACTGAAACCCCAATCGGAATTCACCCGAACGTCGCAATTCTCCGAAGTGAGCTCGTGGATGAGACGGTGCGGGGGGTTTGGAGAGGGACGCTCTCCTCGCTCCACTCTCCGCCATTCTCGCGTGTATTCGGCCCTAACTGTTTACATTTCAGCTCCCCCGATCCTGTATGAAGGCCGTCGATACCCATGCCCGAAGCCGTTATAGGATCGGGGTTTCAGTGTAGTTTGAAAAAAGAATTTTCCCTAAGAAAATATGTTGTCGACCCAGCAAAACTATCCTTATGAATTTATGAAATTCTGGTTTGTTCAACAAAGCGATTCCGTAGAAACTAAAAATTCTTGTTTAGCCTAAAATATCATTGTGTTTGGTTTCAAAATATTTTGTTTATCCAACAATATAATATGTTTGTTCAGTCTACAAACGATTTTATTGCGCCTACTGAACTTTCTGGTTGTTTTAAGCTAACACTTCTACAAAGTAATTTGGTCGGCTCAACGAAACATTAACCAAACATTTTCCTCACTGTAGATACGTTTCAAAATGTCTCAGGATTTTTTGTGTGTAGAATTTGGAAACATTGTTAATTTTCACCGATAATAGCACTTTTTATCAGAATTTTATGTTAATCCTGCTATTTATGATGTTGGTGCGAAATTTTACTATGTGACCTATTACTTTTAGCTCAGAAATTCAAAAAGTCTTCCGAATCGTGTGATCCAATAGTTTTTCCTCAGATTAAGAAAACAATTTCTTCATGTGGCAAGACTGGTAAGGTGGGCCAAAGGCTACCAGCAGCGCCATCAGAGTTTTGGATTTTTCTCGCCGAGTAGAACACTAGGCTACGCGGAAACATTATCATAGCGCGCTTCGCACGTGGCTCGCTTTGCTTGTAAGTTTGAGCGCGTCTGTCGGATCTCACACTTCACTATCGATGATAGACGCACCTCTCACTCCGCGCTCAATCTTTGTACTTCCCGAAAGCTTTTAGAACTCAAAAGCAAAATGATGACTGCTTTAATTTGATGATTGTGAATTCTTTTTTGTTAAAGCTTTATCGGCTTCAACGAATACCTTCTCATCGCGTGTCTGGTGCCGCGTACTCGATCAATATTTGTCCAAAACGGTAGAGAAATTTTAATGCTTAATTTTTTTCATATGTTGTGTAGTTTTTCTAGAAATGCAATTTCTTAATGTGTTATTTCATTTTTCAAGATTGAAACGAAAAATACGCGTCCAACGGGAAAAATGATAACAAACCTATAGATCTTTTTCAGGTGAACAACTTTTCCCTATCAATCTTCTGTCTTAGCTTTCGTCATTTTTAAAAAAATTTCTTCATTCCTTCTTATGGTTATTTTCCTGATTGTAATGAAAACTATTGTGTCAATTGTCCAAGAGTTCAATTTTCTCATTTTCAAAATGTGGACATTTGATAGAAACGGGAGGGGGAGGGTCAATTTTCACACAAATCTAATTCCTTCTCTGATGAGAATGTAAAAGGTGTGGATAGCATATATAATGATAATACTTGTGTGATAGTTGTGACATGTATCGAAAGTTATTTGAGAAAATAATGTTGCACTTGTCGAGGGTTCGAACTTGTAAGGTTTGGATTTTTCTGGTTGGGGGTAGCTCGGGGTCGTTAGTCGTCACCGGCTTGAGAACACATGTGCCGGCCGCTCATCGCATTCACCAGCTTCAATTTTCAGCTTACAGCTTCATGTTTCTTCTGCTTTTGCTTTTGCCTCTGCTTTTGCTTCTGCTTCTGCTTCTGCTAGCAGATAGCTAGTGCTTCCTTCAGCTGTTCCTTAGTGATGCCTTCGAACTCGTGCAGACTTTTTATCAAGATAAGGGGAGAATCATTCCAGAGGAACAATAAAGCATCCGAGATGTGTCATCATTTCTTTTATTTTCTTCACTTTCCATTCCTTTTCTTTTCTTCCTTCTTTTCTTTTGTTGGAATGTGCCCCTCGACAAAAAAACGAAAAGTTATTTCATCTCGATGTTGTTTTTGATACGCCACGAGTTTCTTTTAATGAAAGCAAGTGCTGAGAGATTTTCAGTATTCAATGGAGTTGTCTGGAATTCCAGATCAAATGCACTGAAAGGAATAATTCGATGGTATAAGCATGCTTATTCGGATTATACAAAACATCAGGGGGAACCCCAAGCAAAATCTGAAACTGCTCTACCTGACAGTGCTTAATTGCATAAAAAAATCTTTGGTTCCTAGGTTTGTCGCGCTCATACAGCACTTAATAATAATAGTTTATTTTAGAAGTTTGTAAAAATCTTTATTACTTATACCTAAGATACCGACGGCAGTAGTTAAGTGGTGGCTCCCGACTCGGCGGGATCTCGAATGTCAAGCATGAACGGGCCGGGTTGCTCTCGGGTCGGTGACCGTTCGGGATTCTTGCTTAGTCGTATATTCACTGCGATCAACTACTCTCGAGCAGGAGATATGTCAGTAAACAGATGCGCGTAGGAGTTTTGGTTTTCTGCAGTTTTCCACTCCTCTGACAAAACTTCCAGGTGAATGCGAGCGTTTTAAATAAAACTCCAACTGCAGACGGCAGGGGTTTCAGAGAATAAAACTTCCCACAGTATTTACTGCGTCATTCATTGCTTGGAGGCTTATTGTGAGAGTTGGGATTATTGGAGATTTCGGGAAGGGATTTGAGTTGAAGGGTTTAATGTCTGTCGATCTCCTGTGGGAGAGAGGGATATAGATATGTGAGAATCTGAAAAGAGTATATACGGAGAGAAATTCTAATCTAATCTACTTCTGCCTAGAAAAAAATTTTAAATGAGCAACTGTACAAACAAGGATATAAAAATATTAGCTTTCGTGGGATTTCGTTATGTTTCGTTATTACTAGATCAATTCAGATACGATTTACCCACACTTATAAAAACAACTGACGATTAACTTATAACAAGTATATCAATTTTCTTCGAATTTTCACTTTTATGCATCATTTCGTAACGTGAATGAAAGCAAAATGTTACAACTATGTATGCATGAATGTATGTGGCACAATAACTTTTGAAGAAACTAATCTATCGGGTAGGCTATTTTGGATGAAAATGCGAAAAGTGAGAAAATGTTGCAAATTTTTTAGACCATTTATTCCGAAACTCAAAGATTGAAAGTACTGCTCCTCGAAGTACGTCAAGAGTGGAACAATTCATCTCAATGATTTTTTTCTTGGTGAAAAAAATTGTCAGAGTTATGGCATTTTAAAAATTCAAAAATATCAACGAAAATGAGAATTTCCAGACAAATAACGCAAGATATGGAAAAAATTCAAGAAGAAAAAAATGTTTCTTTTTGGAAGCCCTACAAGATTATTATTGCAACCTCTTGAATCTTCTAAAAAAATCTACAAATTTGGTATAAATTAATTCTTGATAGGGTAAGCAGTTTTTGCTTCATTCATGAAAACCTATATAAAAATGGAAAAATTGAAATTATAAAAAAATGACGACGGCCAAAAAAGATCTTTGAATTGGTAACCATCAATTTCCCGATTGAACGCATAGTTTGTGTTTTATTCGTGCGAAATGAAAACAGAAATGAGGAAATGAAATTTCTAGAAAAACTACACAACCTATGAAAAAAAAATCAATCACCAAAACTTCTCCATCCAAATATGAGCTACATATTTGTTAGCATTAGTTTTTTTATGAAACGCGTAGTTTTGTCATGAAAAACAAAACAAGGTACGAGGTATAGAAAGTATTATATTGATATGTATTTAATGCATTAAAGTTGAAAATAATAAAGAGAAGTTCGCATTTCGGACGAATTTTGATCGAGTGCGCAGCACGAGACACGCGATGAGAATGTATCTGTTAAAACCAGAGAAACTTCAACAAAAGAGAATTCACAATCATCAAATTACAATAGTCGACATTTTGCTTTTGAGTTTGAAAAGCTCTATACACAAATGTAAGGAAGTATAAAGACCAAGCGTGGAGCGAGAGGTTCATTTGTTATCGGGCACGAAGCCCGTAATCCGAGAGATGCGCGCCATAGGCGCGCTCAAACTTGCGAAACGCAAGACGAAAAAGTGCCCTTGTAGCGAGCAGAGTTTGCTTCACCAATAAACATATTCTTAGAAATAGACAAAGTAATAAATAGATTCTTCTTCATCTCATACGGCACATCCAAAATCTTATTCGTTAAAAATGTTTATAACATTACAACGCTTAGGTAATACCGCTTCTCTCATCAGGCTGTTCATGATGTTAAGTAAATCATCTTCAGTTAATTTTTCAAAGGTCCAGGCGAGATAGTTAAAAAGCACGTTCAGAAGTTAAAAAATTTTTTGTCTCATTTTTGGTTCTGTGATAAAATATTGCGAACATTCGGTTGGTTTCAAATATCTTAAACACATTTTTAGTAAATTGGTTTTCCAACTCAACTCCTATTTTTTCTCTCTCTTACCTAGACCTTCAATAAATCAGCACAAGATGCTTTACGTAACATCATGAATGGCCTAATGAGGATATCGGTACCATACAGAAACGTTGCAATGTTGTAAACATTTTTTACAAATAAAAGTCTGGATGTGCCGCATGTGATAAGGAAAAATATATTGAACAATCTTCACTTTGATTGGAATTATTCGTCATTCCCGGACCACAACAAGATTGGATTTCAACAATCTCTTCATAATTTCCCATTTAGCAATAATAGTTTTCTAGTTGAATATTAAAGGAAATGCATTTGCCATAAGGAAATAATCAGCTATTTAATAATTATAAATCAATTATTCCAGAGCTTTCTGTACAGCCTTGCCAGAAAAACTATTTTTACATTCTCATCATTTATGATTGAGAAAGTATTAAAATTGTCCGAAATTTCACATCTTGAAATTTCTGTCTGTTGGTCTGTATGTCCGTCCGTTCGTAAACACGATAACTTCAGAGCGAATCGAGCTTTAGTACACTTTTTAAGAGATACAAAAGAGGAAATGAAGTCGTAAGCCAGCCTTACTTAACCATCGGTTCTGGTTTTACCAATCGAAAATGCTATGGCAAAATAAAAATTTCTAATTTAACGTCAAACGACGTAAGATACGTAAAAACGTTAGGAAAATAAATTGTAGGTTTTTGAAAATCTCGTAGTTTTGGTTTTAACCATAGGAGATTCGATGAAAACCGCAAAGATGTCCAAAGGAAATCGAGCGCGAAGGGTGAGTATTGCGCTGAGAATGTGTACCTTAAAGCCTTATGTGTGCTTTGAGTAAAGTTATCCTTACCTATACTTATTTACGTAGTGAATTCGAAATATAAAGATGCATATCTGAGCTTCAATCTCAAAAAATTTTTTTTGCTGAATTTATTATCGAATCTGCCTAATTATTATAATAAACGAAATAGAGAGAGCAATACAAGTGCAAGGTTCAAAATGCCCGAGCGCGAAGCGCGAGATCCGGCAAACGCGCGCCCAAACTTGCAAGCCACTTGCGCAGAGCGCCATTAGAATATATCCGCGAAGCGGGCAGATTCTTTATATTAATTTTATTTGCGGAATATTATATAACAGCCAATTAAGCTCTCCAAAAATTGAGAGTTCGGAGTATGTTTCTGTATAAAATTTATATTCCCCTGTTGCCCTGAAACCTTATCATTCAATTTCCCATGAGAAAAAATTTGATTAAGGTCTGAAATTTGTTTTTTATAGATCTGGTGACAATGTGTGATGCAGGTAAAGAAAGGGGGGAGGGGTGAAGATGAATAAATGAATAATCCAAACAGTTTTTTATAATATTCTCAAAAATAAAAATTAGTAATTTTATTTGTTGCTGAAGATACTCGAAAAGAATTCATAGAATCTATTATTTAACCTTGAAATTTGATAAGAAATGCAAGCATTTTGTAAGAATTCGTTGTTTTTGCTCAAAATTTGAATATTTCATAATTGGTAAAGTGAATAGTTTTTACTTCAAAATGCAAGTATCTTGTCGTAACTTTGTTTCTCTTAACGAAAGCAGTCTTTTTTGGCTTTCAAATCCAACTGTTACGTTGAAAATTAATTTTGTTGTTGAAAATTCAACGTTTTAGAGTAGGAACTCGTCTGTTTGACCTCAAATTTTATTTTATTTGCTAAAAATTTGTCTTTTGATCCAGAAATTACTTTTTCCATTGAAAATAAGTATTTTCGGGTTGGCATTCAACTGTTTCAGGAGAAAATTGAATTTTTACCTCAGAAATGGAACGGTTTCAATGAAAATTTACTTATTTGCGAAAGTTCGTCTTTTTAGTCTGAAACTTCTACTGTATTATTGACAATTCATCTTTTTGATCTCGACATTGGACTATTAGGTTGAAAATGTATATTTTCAGGTTAAAAATTCTATTTAATTGATAGATTTATCGCTTTTACGACGATCCGTTATAATAAAAGAAGTTGTTTCAGGTGCCAATTCTGTGCAAGGCTACGAATATTGATAATTCTGTACAAAATATTATTGATGATTTTAATATATTTACCAAGGCTCAAATAACTTGATGAAAAAAATTCTGATATTGGGTTGAGAATTGAAATTTTATAAAAAATTCGTCTTTCGGTTT
>WSXT02044097.1:0-13214 GCA_011762715.2 Neuroterus valhalla | reverse complement strand
TATTACCTTCTTCCTTGTCGGTAGGACAATCGTCATCAGATATTTCTGAAGTCATTTTGTCCAATCAAAAAAGCAAGGAAGAATCACACTTTAACATCCAGTTATCGAAGAAAGGTTAGGTACGAATAACACACAAACTGTCAAACTCAAGTAGGATACGGGCTTTTTGCTGTGCCAGTCTACATTTTCTGCTCTACCGCTCACGTTCGCAACTTGGTCACTAAGAGGCGTATGCGTATTTCAAGCAGTGCATGGAAGCGTTGTTTTCTGATTCAATATTGAATCAGAAAACGAGCACTTTCGGCGAAGGGATAAAGAAAAACAATTTTTTTCGTTATTCGAATCCTCAACATTGAAAACTCCAAACGAGCTTGGGCCATCAAAACCGAAGCTTAGTCCGCATTGAGGGTCCTGCTAACTACTCATACAGGCCTGAGCCAAAACCGAGAGCCAATCAGAAGAAGCAAGACGGAGACAACCGATGATGCATCCTATGACCCTCCTTTTCTACACCAAAATGGATGCGCAGTGGACATGAGCGGTCCAGTTTATACGTCAATGGAATATACAGAAGTTGAAGATCATCCTCTTATTATTATATAAATACCTGTTCTTAAGAAACATTATAGTATTAAATTTGAGTTAATTTAATATAAATTGAAATGATTAGGAATTATTAATCGTATTATTAATATTGATATCATTCTTAATACCAGTGATAATAAATAAAATATATACTCTAAATTTTTAAGTACAAATAATTCTTCAGAAAATAAACTAATTGCATCTCTAAATGATTGTGAAATTCCTATTTAACTGTAACTTCATTTGGTCCTTTACGAGTTTGAATATTCCCTAATAATTTGCGTCCTAATAAAAGTGAAGAGCAAGATAATAATAAATTATTTCTCAATTGACTAATAAAGTAGGAATAGATTAATCTACAAGTTTATAAAATTCATAATTTAATGGATATATTTCATTGTACATTTTATACCTTACTAGGGATAAATGTATCAATATTATGTAAAATTATATATAATATATACATATAGACTTTAACCGACGGTAGTAGCTGCGTGGTAACTTCCGCCTTGGGCGGGATCTCGAACGTAAAGCATGAACGGGCGCGGTTAGCACTCGGGTGGGTGACTGTTCGGGATTCTCGCTTAGTCGTGTTTTTACTATGTTCAATTACTGTCGAGCGGGAGATTTGACACCGAGGATCAGTGTAGGCAATCGATGCTATCGAATGTCTACATCTAGACTCGTCTGTCGATAATCGACTGCGCTCAGGAGTTTTGGTTTTCTGCAGTTTTCCTCTCCTCTGACCAAATGTCCAGGCGAATGCGAGCGTTTTAAATAAAAAATCCGGCTGCAGACGGTAGGGGTTTTCAGAGATTGAAAATCCCACAGGATTGAGTCCGTCAGGCATTGCTTGAAGGCTTATTATGAGAGTTGGTGTTATTGGGGATTTTTGGGAAGGGATTTGAGTTGAAGGTTTTGATGTCTGGCGATCTCCTGTGGGAGGGGGGGAATATAGATATGTAAAAACCCGAAAAGGATATACATGGAGTGATAAATCTAATCTAATCTAATTTATATGGTTTCTAAAATTCTCAAATTTATCTGTCATAATAATAGTAAAATATTGATGATAGTAATTTATTGGTAATTAACATATATAAATAATTTATTATATCATAATAATCTCGATAATATATAAGATAATTTAAATAGATTTGATGATATAATATTTGCATACTGATTATATAATTTTGACTTTGGAGGTTGATATATAAATTAACTTGAATTAATAATTTATATTTAAAAACAAGTGAAATAAAACTTTCAGATTAATAATCTAATATTTGAAATCATAATTTTTTTTTTTTTTTTTTTTTGATAAAATATATTTTTATTACGAACACAAAATTTTGAGATATGTTTACTATTTCAAACAGCATTCATGTTCCTCAATAAAAAACTCAAGTATCAACTTTTTTTCGTATGATTTGCGAGAAAGAAGTAAATAAATTCGATAAGTTTGTTCGCTTCTGCCAAAAATACATTCTCCATTGGACGAAAGTCTGCAACATTGGCAGTCATGAGATTTTCGATTGTTGCTCTCTTTCTGTGCTATTTTATAAACATTATTGAATCTCTCATTGATGGGAGAACAGCTATGGGTAAGTTCAAGAATATATTTTGAGCCTAAAATGGTATATTTCTCAGTATGGTGCGTGAAGTGAGCCTTTTTTGATGTTTTAAAAAAAAATCTCTCCATCACTTGAATATTATGGTTCAATTCTGAAGTGCACAGCAAAATAAAACAAAGGGTGAACAGTTTTGTAGCTGAAAATCCTATGGTAATATAAGCATGCAAAGGAATAGAGATAAATAAGGGTGAAATTAAGAATATTTCATTTTTTTCTTGCCATCCAACTTAAATTCATATGCAATTTTTGGCTTTATTAGGAACTTTAGCTCTTAGTTTTTGTGATAGCTTTCTTGAATAATTGGTCTATTCACAGATACTTGTTCTGTAAAAGGGCCAAACTCAGCGAAATATGCATGTACAGGCAATAAAAACATTGTATTCGAGAATAAAGATGACACTATCAGTAAGTAAATTTATTTGTGTAAGGATTTGGAAAAATCATCTTTTCCAATAAAGAAATCTCATTGATATTCAGGGACTAATTCGTTATCTTCTTGAACTCATCTTCGAAAAAGGAAGCTTGTCTCATTTATCCATAAATAATGTACTACAAAAATATTCTTATGTTACAGAGCATTGCACAACGAAGATTACAAAGACTGTGAAGTTACAAGGCATAGAGCGGGAGGTACTAGCTGGCTTTAACTGCATATAATAAATGAAGTTCTTCGAATAATCAAATAATCGACTAATTCTAAACAACTATTCAATCAATAAGCTTTTTTGTGAACCTCGAATATGATGTTTAACCAGAAAATAAAAATGCAACTCTGAAATGAAACCTTTGTGTTTATTCCTCCTGATCAGCGAATCTCGAATACCCAAAGAGTAGGAAAATTTATAACTTTTAATCCAATATTTTCATGATGATATGTTACTAGCGTTGTGAGTTTTTATCTGAGAAAATCAATATAATAAATTTTTTCACTTTTTAACTGCTACAAGAAGCCGTACTTACATTTCTTGAGTCTCGGAAAAAACATCCAAAAAAATTTTCAAAATGCTCCCACTCTTTGATTTTTTATCCAAAACAGCTGGTTAAGGAACTTGACTTGTCTTTTTGGTCTCTTAAAATGGGTGTCGAAGCACAATCGAATATGATCATTCTTTCGACAGGTATCGAGTTCACAGATTAGTTTTCATAATTTTTTGTGTGATCAAAATGGGAATTTTCGTTTTGTTGAGAAAAATCAAAAAGATGTATTGACGCTCTTGTACGGCTCCAAGAAGCAACATTTTTGCTCCCTGATTTTCTTTTCAATCTTGCGTCATTTGGCTGAAAGTTTTCATTTAATTTTTTATTTTTGAATTTTGAAGATGCCACAACTCTGTCAATTGTGTTTTTATGAAAAAAAATCATGAGCATAAATTGCTTTACTTTCTACCTACTACAAAAAACCGTACTTACAGTTTTTGAGTCTGGGAAAAAAGCCAAAAAAATGTTCAAAATGATTCCCATCTTTGATTTGTCACCCAAAATAGCTGGTTAAAGGACCTATTTTTTGGTGCCTCAAAATTGTGCCAAAGGGCAATACAATCCCATTATTCTTCCGGAAGTTATCAAGTATACAAATTACAGACTACAGACTACAGACTACAGACTACAGACAGACATACACCTTCGTAAAAACCATTT
The DNA here is from genome assembly GCA_011762715.2 of Neuroterus valhalla. Lineage (NCBI taxonomy): Eukaryota > Metazoa > Arthropoda > Insecta > Hymenoptera > Cynipidae > Neuroterus > Neuroterus valhalla. The sequence continues at coordinate 9,357 of WSXT02044097.1, read as the reverse complement.
TTCTGACTCAGGAGGTCTCAAAACGTGGAGTTTCATCAAATCCGTGAAAGTCAATTTTCACATGGAACCAATACCTTCTCATTCAGAATGAGAATGTTAAAATATATATTTGCGTCAACGTGTCTGCAATCATGAAACCGAAAAATTTGATGAAGCAGCTAGTGTAGATGGTCTCACCGGGTAATTGATCAACAGCGGTGGTCTGGAGAATAACTGAATAAAGTATTTAGGAAATACGATTTGAATTCATGCAGAGAGGATTTCTAGATGTCATCTGTTGAGCTTTTTGTTTCTCTAATGATTTGCAAATAGCTTCCGATTAGGTGGATAGTACTAAACTTTGAGGAGCTTCGGAATAGTATGCAGTGACTGGTTGTTTTTTTCAAGCAATACAAACAACGTCTATTATCAGAAAAGCAGGGTTGAGAGTATGTGGACAACTGGATGGTTGGAAATATATCAAGCAGGGCGTTAGGCAAAGCTGCGTTATGTCTCTTGGTTGTTCATTATATGTGAAGTCTGATATTCGGGAATGGCTCCTTTGAGCGAAGGACGAGTTGATCTCAGAACAGTGTAGAAGCTTTTACTAGAAGTAATAAGGTAACGAATAGAGCCAAAATTAGGGGTCTATCAGGAACTAATGGGATTTCATGGAAATTTCTAAACTTGTCCACTTCCACTCAGGGTGGAGAATGTTCATCACATTTAAAAAAAATAGAAGATCTCTTATATCTCAGAAAAAACAAAGGTAGGACTATCAGCCTCCCTCTTCTTTGCATGGTTAAATTTTTTTGTGACTGATATTCTAAATGAAAATAACACCTCATGACGATTAAGGTGCTAAGTTTTGGAATGATTTCATGACTACAGAAAGAAATGTCGCATCAATTTTGTATTCAATTCTTGATTAGGATCAACTCTCTTGTAATCAATGGTATGTCCTCAGGTGGATGGTATCACTGCTGAACTTCTCAAGAGCGGTATGTAGATGACCTTGCTTTTGTAGTATGAGTATGTAATAGGAGGATACTTTAACTGAACCCATGCGAAATGCTCGCAACATTTTCGAGAACTAGTGCAACGATCCTGATCTATACGTTGTCCCTGATGAAACCAAACTTATGGTATTCACGATACGCAGGATGCGGTAGTTAAAATGTCTGGAGTAGCCTTTGAGCGTTCAGAGGGGAAATTAGGAAATCTTGGAGACTTAGATCCAAGGAAGTTCACTGGTCATACACAATTATTACTTACGGATTATAACTTATGTCGCATTTGCCTGCGTGCTAAAAACTAGTTTAATTAGATCCATGATTCAGCTAAGAAGCATCTAAAGGGTTTATTGTTTGGCAGTGACTGTGGCAATTAGAACAAATCCAGCAGCGAGGTTGGAATCCATTATGGCCATGCCGCTGCTGCATCTGATCTGCATCTGCGGCTGATTGGAACGAGGGCTGAAGTAGATGCTTACAGACCTCCTCTAGGAGGAGGGTCAATAAATGCCCAAAATATTGAGCTGTATGAAATAGTGAAGAATAGTTGAGAAAAGATGAAATCTTGTCCATGGAATCTGAAAGCATGCAGGAAATAGTCATCCAGCAAACCCTTAGACGTAATATTTCAACGAAGAACAGATAAGCATGATAGACAGAGAATGAATTATTTTTCAAAAAAATAAAAAAGATGAAGAAGACGGTTTCTGTACGTAGGTAGAAAATTGTTCTCCACGAGCGCCCCGGTGACGATAAGGTATGCATAAAGAATGTGTTGGCCCACAAATATAATTAAACTAAAGAAAATGCATATTCTTTTCACCAAAGGGGAGTAGTGAATAACAAATTTAAACTTTCAGAATATCCACTCAAACCACTCTTATAATAGTGAGACTTTTATTTTTGAGACATCTTGAGTTCAACACACACACTTGCAAGGCTTCGTGATGTGGAGGATATGCATAAGATATATTATAACTGAAGAGGCTCTTCATCGAAGGGCGAAAGCTATTGTGCAAACAAAGCGAAATAAACGACCATTAGTTCAAAAACCAATAAAATCCTCCTCACAATTTATCACCCTGATCAAAAACCTAACATCTACTAACAGTATAAAAAAGCGTTGGTACGCAAATGGTGCGGAAGACTTTCTTGGATCTGCAGCTGGGATATTTGTAATGAGATCGAGTAAAAAGATAACGATTGCGATAGTGCTTCACCGCATTCAAAGCAATAATCGTAGCAGAACAAGAATGTTAGAATGTCGAAATATAGAATTTACGACTTTGCGACATCAAGAAACATTTTCTAGTACGTATTTAATAGCTTTGAAATTCTAATGATCTCTTTATCAATTCTAACAGCATTCATGTTCATCGTTAAAAAACTCAAGAACCAACTTCATTTCCGTATGATGTACGAGAAAGAAGTAACTGAATTCGATTAGTTTGTTTGTTCGTTTTAGAAAAAAATACATTCTGCTTTGGACGAAAGTCTTCAACATCGGAGGTCATGAGAATTTTAGTTGTTGCTTTCTTTCTGTGCTTCTTTATAAACATTTGTGAATCTCATATTAGCGGACCCGAAGCTATGCGTGAGTTCAAGAATATGTTTCGAGCCTAACATGTTATATTCTTCAGAATACTGCATGAAATTACCCTTTTTTGATGTTTCAAGAAATGGAACCCGCATAAGTTAAATTTTACGGTTTGGTTCTGAAGTGCGCATAAAAAAAACAAAGGGTGAACATTAATTTAGCTAACAATCCTATGGTAATTTTATGATGTCAAACAATTAGGATTAGTGAGGTGAAATAACGAATATTTTTTTTTATCTCCATTTTTTTCTTGAATGCCAACATTTCTTCAGAATTTTAGGCCCAACGCCTCTTAATTTCTTATTTCTTCGCGTAAAATAGATATGTTGTTTTTGAAAGAGGATTTTTTCACTTCCTTCATTATTTCAAAACTGATAGTTGATTCATCCTAAACAATACGCATTGTTTGGTTTTATTCATTGTGAGCTTGTTTCTCAATTCGCATGATAGCTTTCTGAAATTGTAAGATTCTTCACAGAAAAATGTTCTACAAACATTCCAAACTCAAAGAAATTTGCATGCTCAGGCGATAAAAGCATTGTATTCGAGGACAAATCGAACACTATCAGTAAGTTGATTCATTTTTTTGAGGATTTCGAAGAATCATTTTCTTCAGTAAAGAAATCTCTTTGACCTTCAGGGACTAATTGATGATCTTCTTGAACCCATTTTCAAACTAGAAAGCTTTTCTTATTTATCTATGAAGACTGTATTACAAAAATATTCCTATGTTACAGTGCATTGCACAACGCCCGCTACGAAGCCAGGGGCACGGAGTGCAGACCCACCAATACTAGTTGGCTTCAACTGTAAATAATAAATGAAGTTCTAAAATATTATACAGATTCTACACAACAATACAATCAACAAGTTTTTTTTGTGAACCTTTGATATAATGTTAAACCAATAAATGAGAATTCTAAGTTGAAACAAAAGCTTTGTGTTTAATCCTCCTGATCAGCAAGTCGCGAATACCCAAAGAGGTTGAAAATTTATAACTATCGGTTGAAGATTTTCATGATATTATTTTACTAGCTATTTGAAAAATGAGCAGGGAAAAAAGAAAGTGCAGCTTCTGTATTAGTTTATGATTCTAAAGAAAATGAGAAAATGTTATGGAAGTAAGACAGGAAGATAAGGGAAGGGTGTAACTTGCACTTGGCAGTTTGGATTTGAGAATGCAGATGTAAGACAATTCCGTGAAAGGTGAATAAAAAAATATATATATTTGCGTCAATATGTCCGCAATCATGAAACCGAAAAAAAAGATGAAGCAACTAGTATGGCGCTCCACGTTGGGCGCCAGGTATTACGTTTGAGTAATCCGGGAAAAGCGTTATCTAGGAGAGCAGTTGATGGAAGAAAGAGCAGCTACACGCACTCTTTTATTTCAGGATTGCGGTTGGGCGAACAAGACAAGACTGACGCGGCGACGGCGAGCAGTGGTCCGACGCATGAGGACTCGGGACCCCTCGGACGGTTCCGCCTCGCCTTGGGCACGTCCCAGCAACCCTTTCATGCAAGCCCGTGCCGAGGTACTCTACTCACGTAACAGTTCTGTTACAAATGGTAGTGAAAAGTCAGTTTGGTTATAAGTAAAAAAGCCAAACAGCCTGCCAAAAAGCATCAATGTGTATCTCTTATATTATTAGGAGTTGAATCCAAGTGGGAATGAGGAGGCTTTTTATCATATCATGCTCCGTTCTAGTTGATTCTGACAGTATTATGTAAGCAATACCATTCGAGACTCGTTTAATGATGTTTCAGGTATTTGTGATCCAAAAAGGAGAATTATCCTGCTCAAAGATCTGGATCATCGATCTACATGCATTCGTGATGCAGAGCAGGAGTCACGGAATGATTTAGTTCGTTCTATCTGGTAAGAGAAGAAGAAAGATAGTAAGACATAGTAATGTTATACAAGGATCAATCAAGAATCTGCAACTCTCTCAAAACACACAAAGCTCTTTGGACTCTGCCAAACCGAGTGCTTCAGAAATTATCTTCCCCATACACAAAACAGGGTTAAAAATTGCTTCAAGAGCATTTTTTCAGTCCTACAAGTAGAATTCTTGCAAAATTTCAGGAACCACCTCTATCTACCAGAAGAAAGCAGCTTACCCTGACTTATTCTACTGCAATAGCTTCTTCAAAATCTAATTCTGCATATGAGGACATTTTTCTGGAGAGATATCAAGAAGATCACAATAAACATCGAAGCCTAGAGATCCATTCTATGTCAAAATGAACTCTTATCTACAAAAAATGGATATCGAGGTACCAACGACTGCCTTCAGAAGATTCTACAACTTTCCCTACTGGAATTGAACAGGTCTCACTGTTATCACTGAATTGAGAGAACTACCTAGAAATCGACCTGATCCGATCGAATACAGATCAGCGTTTGCCGAAATATTAATCAGACTCTCTAATCACATCCCCATTTATACTGATGGATCAGAATGAATTGTAGGATGTAGGTGCGCTATGGTTACACCTAACAATTATTTTCAGTAAAAATTAACGGATTGTTTTAGCATATTTAGATGCGAGACCTACTCTTGATTCCAAGCTATGAAATATATAAAAACTAAAATGATCTCTTTTCACTATTCTGACGGATTCACTATCGGCGATTTGGGCCATCAAAAACACTAACAAATTTGACCACCTGATAAAGGAAATCCAAACAAGTTACTGGACACTAAGAAATCGAGGAAAGGAAGTCATTCTAATAAGGATACCATCTCATCTGGGAATCGAAGGGAATGAGATAGTAGACACTTCATCCAAATCAGCATCTCTACTTCCTGCATCTAATGTGACGGTTCCTGTACATTACAAAGACTTCGAGAACTACACTTGCAACGCGGTCAAAGCCTTCTGGAATTGTAATTGAAAATCCTCAAACAACACCAAGCTGCACCCAATTAGGGATGATTTTTTCCAGGCAAATCAAACCATCTTAGAAAACTTCAAGAAAATGCTATCCGATGTACGTTTTAAACTTGAAATTCAATACACAATATGCAAGATTACAGTCAGTTAACTAGTAATAATAATGTTTACTCTACAAGTGCAGAATGTTTGAACTTAATGTAGTTGATGCGACCTCAAGCTTTCATTTAACGAAAAAGAAAAAATAACCAATTCTACACACAAACCTCAGGAGCAGCAATAAGGTCTCTTATCCCACCTGCATAGACATGCAAATTTTAGTTTTCAACCAATCCTATTATAGTTCAAACCGGAATTGTTATGCCGTTTCGTTGAAGGAACTTTTGTTTACAGAAGACAAGGGGTAAATGAACTTTGCAAGTTTTCTGCTTTCTTCACACCGATTACAGGCTGCGTTATGTCATCCTGGATGTGTGATATATACACAGGCAGGTATGTGAAAATACCTACTATAGATAGAGAGGGTATTGATCTAGGGACGGTGGAAGTGCATGAGCTAATGTTTGTAGATGATCAGATTGTTACGAAAGAATCGTCTGATGATTCGGATAGATAATTGAGCAGATTTTATACCAGCGTGGAAAGTATGTGTCCTAAAATCAACGTGAATCAAGCAAACAGAATGTTATTATAAGTGCGGATTGAAAAGCAGTATGCTCGTTGCTTTCATTAAATAAAGGGTAGAACAAGTTGATAATTTCGCGTATCTTAGAAGTTCATTCAATGCTGACAGAAACATATATGAGAAGACATTAGGACAAGTGAACGAGGCTAGAGGCATTATCAGTAGTTATGTTTCGGAGCGAGAATATGACGTATTTTACTAGAATTGAAATTTAAAATTCCATGTTTGCGAATATATAGATAGAGTGAGGAGCTTTGGTAGGTAACAGAAACTTTCTTGACAGTTTCAGAAATCCAGAAGAAATTTCAAAAACCGATAGAAATGTTCGGGAAGGATAAAGATGTTTGCAGAATGCAGCTGCAAAAAATCTGAGAACCGTTTGCGTTTCTTTGAAGACCATTTCGTAGACAGCCAGAAACCTCCTTAAAACACAGCAAATACAAAGTATAAATGGGATGCCAGTTTTAGGGTACCAGCTACCTATAACGAAAAGTACCCTAGATGGTGTTTATGCTATCCAGTTGGGGGTTTTGAGTCCCCGACATTTGGGTATGGAATCTCCGACAGCTTTGTTGATCATAGCTAACATTTTGCTTTTGAGTATCAAAAGCTCTATATAAAAATGTAGGGGAGAACAAAGACCAAGCGCAAAGCGTAAGATGAGATCATCGCCGAGCGCGAAGCGTGAGATCCTTACGGAGACGAAGGATCAATATGAGCAACTTTCCAATTCTTCCAGGGCCATGAACTCTTTTCCTTAACACTTGTGTTATCAACCTGCAGGTATTATTCTTGGAGATAAAATTACTTGCTGTCTTAACATTCTTATTTTATATCTCAACTCATCTTCTGTGAGCGATTTTTCGACCCTTCTCCTTATTTAACAAATATATCAAATTCAAGTTAGAATCTTATGAAAGTGATCAATCTTTTTTTTCTAATCCTTCTTCTTTGCTCCATTTTCGAGAAGCAATTTGTCAATTCAGGAAGACAATTTTTAAATATGGTATAAAGTCTGGAAGGCTTTCCAGCACCTATGCTAATAATTCCAAAAAATTGTGAAACATGTTAATTAAAAATATGAATAAAAATTGAATGCAGAGTTTTATTTCAGGTTGTCCATCTATATTTCACTTGTAGAAGAATGGAATATTGCTTCGCATATAAAATGATTATCGAAATTATACCCTTAAAAGTAGACAAGAGAGGAAGAGAGAAAAAAAGTCGTAAAGGGTCTAAGGTCAGAGATGGAGAAGAGTAGAAGGTTTGCTGAGAAGGATAGGTGCAGAGGTACAGATTGCGGTAGTGGGTAGTATAGGAAAGGAGCGTGCGAAGGAGAGGAAATGGCCCTAGAGCGGGTGAAGAGATGGGAACATGAGAAGAAGTCATGACAAAGAATGGTGGACATGCTACTTGAATATAGGAGAATCGAAGAGAGATGAAAGAGAATTTATCAGAAAAAAACAGTGTGAGGTAGTAGTGGCAATATAAACTTGGCTAGATGGAAAAGGATGGTGAAGAGTTAGGGGAACGTTCTCAGGAGGTTACAGTCGGCAGGTTCAAAATTCAAAGAAGAGAAAATAGAAGGACGGAGCAATATAAAGAATGGTGATGACAATGATAAAGAATATGTAATAGAGAAGGATAGGGAAGTGATAATGTACGAAATAAAATGGTAATTGGCAGAATAGATAAAGATGGAAAAAGAGAGATAGGAGATAGTCGGAGCATTCGCAAAAAGGAATATGCAGGGGAAATATAAGGAAAAAGAGAATGGATGGAAGAAAATGAAGAGAGGATTAAACTTGTGATAAGAAGAGATTTTATTGCAAGAACAGGAGATGAAGGGTCAAGGGAATGGGGAGGGGAGGGGGAGAAGAAATTCGAAAGACAAAAGACTGAATTGGGAAGGGAGGAACTTTTTGGAGTTATTCTCAAACAGGAATATAGAGGAAGATGGGAAAAGTGAATAAACACGCTTGAGTGGCGGAAAGGGAACGGTCATTGACAATGCGATAGTGGACGGTTGGAGAAAATGAAGATTCTAAACTTTTTCCAATAATGCTGACATTTGAGGGTGGAAGAGGTATCAAAGATGTGGGAAAAATAGAAACAAAGGTAACAGGAACAGGTAGAGAGGAGTGGTCAATGAAAGGAAAATAGCTGTTTTAGATTAAACTAACTAATGTGGAAATATGCGAAGGAGATGTAGATGATGAGATGGAAATAATGATAGTAGAAAGAAAAAAGAGTACTTGAAAAGGGAGTAAGGAAGTAGTTCATGAGGGGGGGGGCTGGAAACAGATGGGATAAGGGATGTGGAAAGAGAGAAAGAGAAAGAAGTAAGAAAAGAATCAAGAAGTTGGAGAGAAGGGAAAATTATTTCGAATGATTGTGAAAGAAGAATGGAGGAATATACTGAGAAGAGTGATTAAAAGGAAAGGTGGACTATAGAAGGTTTGAAATAGAGGCGAAGGCTAGAAAAGAAGGAAAGGTTGGAAAAGTAGTACATGAAGTGACAAAGAGAACATGAAGAAAAGTTTCTAGAAAAAATCGCGGGGATGGTACCGGTAAAAATAACAGTGACGCACCGTAATGTTGTGTTTAGGGTAGGGAAAGAGGGCAGGGAGAGATGCAAACGGAAATATGCATGAAAAATTCAAGGAAAAAGAGAACGGATGGAACAAAATAAAGAGAGGATTAAACTTTTATTAAGAAGAGATTTTAATGCAAGAACAAGAGATAGAGGGGCGAGGGAATGGGGAGAAGGGAGAAGAAGAAATTCCAAAGAAAAAAGATTAAATTTGAGAAGGAAGAAATTGTTGAAACGCTTTAGGGAGATGGAATGGTTTATCTCAAATAGAAATATAGAGGAAGATAGGCAAGGTGAATAAACACGCTTGAGTGATGGAAAGTGAGCGGTCATGGACAATGTGATAGTGGACGGTGGGAGATAACGAAGATTCTAAACACTCTCCAATAATTCTGACATTGGAGGGTGAAAGAAGTATCAAAGACTTGGATAAATAGAAATAAAGGTGATAAGAACAGGTAGAGGGGATTGGCCAATGAAAGCAAAATAGCAGTTAAAGAAGAAACTGAAAAAATATAAAAATATGAGAAGGAGATATAGGTGAGATGAGAAGAATGATAGGAGGATGAAAAAAGTAGTAAATTATGGGGGG
>WSXT02044086.1:1088-13215 GCA_011762715.2 Neuroterus valhalla | reverse complement strand
AAATTCATCTAGTTGGTAGAGGATCCAACTATTTAAAAAAATATCGTTTTCCTTCCTTTCATTCAGCTGGTATATTGAAACAGATGTAAATCTAATAAATACCCGAACTGCATATGAGACTCTCATTTCAAAAACGAGTTGCGAAGTAAATGGCTACACATTCACGCAGCATTCTTACCGCACATAAAAAGAAGAAAAGGACAACTTTCAAGAAAATTGCACGGTGCACGTGGATTAATTTTTTTCCACATACGATTTTTGAATTTCTCCTAAACTGATCGGTTTTTATCAATTTTTATTAACTCTGCAATGTTTACTAACAGAAAATTCAGCCTCACTTTTTGTGGCGCCATCTGTTGAATTAAATGCCGCTGCTGCTTTCATGCCTGAAGTTAGTATTATCTTTTATTTTATTTATAGCAGGTGATACTTCACAAAAAATCAAATTTTTCTTTTAGCTTTGTATATTTTATCTTCATTTGGATATTCCTACCTTAGGAACTTGACTCTAGAGGATAAAACAGGGTTATATTTACGCTGCGATAACAAGTTATCCTGGGGGAAATTAGTTCCCGGTGGCTTACAATATACAACAATTCTACTTGCGTTACAAAGTTGGTCCTACCAAAGTTCGGATCGAATCCTACAAGAAGATGTTTCTATTCCCTACAGGGCTCACATCAAGATGATTATAATTTCATTGTTCTTACTTCCAGTGGATTGTAATTCATATTATGTACTTACTTGATATCCTCATTTTCAATAAGCTTGCATTCATCTTGGTGTCGAATTTGATTATGGATAACTTTTTTTGTGTTTCAAATGACAGAGACTTTATTCAAGGTGTATAGATTTGGGAAGTCCAAAAACGTATTGCAAAATTTTTTGTTACTCTAGAGAGCAAGTAGTCAGCTCTCCAAAAGTTTCCATTTCTGGCAAAGGAAATCGCATTTTTTCTTTTTTTTTTTTTTGAAATTCGAATATTAACACCTACCACCGCATCGGGCACTTGAAAATCCCATTTGATTACCATGAGGAACTTTTGGATATTCAAAAATCCAACTGATACTCCATTTTTAACCTACCCATACTCCTCCTATAGCGTCCCAGATATGACTCAGAAAATGAAAACATTTTTACGTATTATTGTTTTTTTCCAGTGATTTTTGTCGTTTCCTTCATACGAACAATAATTACTAATTGACAATTTGGATATTTTTCATGACTGTTCAAACAATCTTGAATTTTTTAAACAGATGTAACTTATTTGAACATTTATTCATTTTCGAAAAATGTAAAAAATAGTCGTATTTTCTCCTCGAAAGGTTTAAGGTTGTGATTAGGGCTGAACTTATCAATAGGCTGGAAAGGCTGAAGCCTAGGCAAATTTCTTAAGTCCAGTCCTGTTTGTCATTGTTCAGAGAAGTGGATTTTTCAAAATTTTTCGTTATTATTCAAACAACTATTCATTGTTTCTCTGATATTCCATAGAATTGAGTCAACCGTGTCAACTTTTTCTTCAAATTGGTACACTTCGCTGCTTTGTGTTGAAAATTATAGAGTAATGATATATTCTTTCTGATGTCCTATAAATTTATATTTCTTTAAACAATTTTTATTTGCTTGGGCAGGTTTTTCCTGATAACTCAGGAAAAATGCAATAAACTAGAATACATATAAATAATTTTTAGCTGTGAAGTGTAAAGAAAGAATAAATTAATCATTTTCTAGTTTTTTAATAAATATAATTTACAATTTATATTTCAAAAATATTTTAAAAATCGTATCTTCTGAATTGAACCCAATATTGAATGATTCCGAGGGGTAGTAATTCTTTCCGAAAGCTTCATGTTATTCTTCATACAGTCAGTTATAATTTTTTGAATTTTGATTCTTTTTGAATCGAGTATAGATGGTTCTCATCTTTTTTGGTGCACTATTTAATAATTCATGAAAGTCAGAATAAAATCCAAATTATGAGGGTATATTTATTTCTGCATTTTTCATATTTGAACCATTTTATTTTTTTATTTTTTTATTTATTTTATTTTATTTTTATTTGATTTTATTTTATTTTATTCATTTTTTTATCATAATTATATTGTAAAAATATTACAATCACTAATGTAGATTAAACTTCAAGTTCCAAGACATTGTCTTCGGCAAAAAAAAATATTTTATGATCAGCGTTATAATTAGACTGCATAGAAGATGGATTAAGATTAAATTTCACAATATCATTTGGAATTTATTCATGGATTTCAAGCCGATATACTATAAGACATGAAAAATATATATTGATATATTCACGGAAATGATTGTATGTTGGATATTTCATGTTTTAACCCATTTTTCAAGAGAAAGCTGCCTGAACAAATAAAGATCGTACAAAAACAGAATTTACTACTCCTCGAAATCATTGAATGTTATGTTCAATTCACAAGACATGACTTCAATAAAATTTTTCAGAAGAAAAGCGTTTGGAAAAATTCTATTTACTCAATCCGTAGCGATATTATGCTTCTCTGGTATTCGTTTGTCTGAGAGATTATTATACTGAAAACAGAGGCAGTGGTGTTTCTTGAAATACTTCAGACAATGAAATTCAATCTCGATGGTCAGATCCTTCTCTTTATTGTTGATATTACAACGTGTCGAGAGTCGAAATTTAAATTTATTTATGTGATATGTGGCATTTTTGTTGGAAAAGAGAAAAGAAGCAGATCAATCCTCTCATATTAATTTATCTCTCGGTGTCAAGATCTGCATGTATTTTGATTGAGATGCAACATTTCTATGTACAAACAAGGAAGAAGTAAAAATCCATAATTGATTCACGTGTGAATTTGATATGAAAAAACAAAATGTGGATGAGAAATTGCTGAAAAATAACAATTATACGTAAAAGTTAGGTTTTTCCATTTTCAGGTCATATTAAGAGCGCTGTGGGAAGGGTAACGGTAGGTTCAAAATGGAAGTAATTGATTTTGTTTCAGCTCGTAGACACTCCTCTTCAATCTCAAAAAACTTGGTACGTTTCGATGAAGCCCTGGAGTATGAGTTAAAATTTTTTTAATCCAAATTTTCCTCATGTCAATAGAATGAGATTGTGAGGTGCCCAGTGGCACGTATTATTATTCGAATTTCGAAGAAAATATGCATTCTATTTTCATCAAATACATGAATCCGATGGAGAGGGGTAATGTATGAGCAGTGTACGAGCATGTCGCGTATGTGCAGTTTCAAGATGTCTTACTTTGGGCACTGGTGGAAAAGCCGCGCATGCGCACTTTCGATTTAATACACTTTAGGCACTGGTATTAGTAATTTTAAACACTGGTGTTGGTATCTTCACGCTTCCGCAATTACGCATATTAATTGTTATGGACTAGACTCAATCCTGTATACTGGTGACATCTGGATGGCAGTATAAATACCTTTTTGTTAATTTAGAGCAGTTTAGTGTATTAGCTGTGACAGTGGGGCAGTGGATAACTAAGTACAGTCTGACACCTAGTGCTCCGAAATCTGTTTTGTTTAAGGTTCTCGAATTATATTGAGAATATGTGCACCCCGCTGGATATTGTAAATGTAGCCAAGAATGCATAATAAAATCTGCTGACTGCGAAATAAGAAAAGACCTACAATGCAGCGTACAAGCGACTTACGAAGGAGGTTAACTCAAAGAAAAAAAAGCACTCTCAGAGAGTCTTGGCATAACCTTCTCTCTATTCCTTTGCACACCTCACCACTATCTCAGGGTCGAGGGGGACCTACAGTTTTAAGGTGTGTTCCGAACCACCAAGAGCAACAGCTGCTTTATTCTTAGAGAACTTAAAGAATTCTAGAGGTGCCGAGCTCACGACTCTCCGTGGCCCGCCGAAGCTCTTCCAGAGTGTAAGGTGAGAATCGAACCCACAACCAGACAGCGTGGGTCCAAAGCTTATGCCTTAGCCCCCACGACCAACTGACCACTCAAGAGAAACGCTATAAAATATTTGTGTGAACGACGTCAAAGATTGTGATTCAATGTTCCTTATCAAAATTTCGAGAACGAAAAATGAGAATTTCGTACATACTTGAGAAAGTACTTTGAGCTTAGACTAAAAGATGTTGATTCTTTTCATGTATTCTTGAGTTTTCAGAAGGAAAAGTGTACTTAGCAGGTAATGATGGCATTTTTCATTTGAGAGGTTGATTTTTTTCGGAAGAAAACCACAACACTTCTCTCGTGCCCTGGCAGAAATTTCTGACCAAAAAAATGTAAAATCATCTTGAAAAAATTATTGAATGATCCAAGTTTTGTTCTTTCGTTTTGGGACAGCAGTCGGTGATTCAGGGTAGGGGGGGGGGGGGGGAAGGGGTCTCAACTTCATCTCTGTGCAATATAAAATCGGATTTTGTCGTTATCACCACGAAAAAAAAGCGTAGCTGGGTTGGCCAACTCGTGTGATTGCTTCATTTGGTTGAAGCTTGAAGTCCTCGTCTACGCTATCGCACTCGCTCCGCTCATGCGCTAACCACTGACTCATGTTTGGAGCCTCCGTCTTATTATGCAAAATTCACAGTCGCATACGATCACCGATTTTGCACACTTGTATCACAAATAGCTATTATAGTATCCCTTTGATGCTTTGTGTAATCAGTACAATGGTTGGTCACCCTTCAAAGATTCGCCACCTTTTTCGAATATGTACGCGTTTATAAAAGAATACTTAGCATCAAACTGCCAGAGTAAGTAGAACCGATGTTGCTCAATAAGTGAGAAACTCAAACCGAAAGCTGTTGGGTTCAGTAGTGCCCTCTTGTTGGAAATGGTCTGTTCCCAATAGTAACAGTAGAGTTATCTACATTTTCTTTACATTCTTATCATTTATCTTTGAGAAAGTATAAGGAACGTTCAAAATTTCACATGCTGAATTTTCAACGGATCTCTACGTTTCGAGACTCTCTAAAGCCAAAAATCAGGTTTTGGTGATATGCCTGTCTAATGGTCTGTATGTCCGGAAGTCCATTCGTAAACACACTAATATCCCGCGAAAAATGAGCGGATCAAATCGGTCTTAGTTACGCTTATTAATGGGTCCAGAAAGACGAATATATTCGTTGACCAGCAATTTTTTATAAAAAATCAAAAAGTTGGAGCATTTAAAAATTTTTCTAGACCCTTTTTTCGAAATTTTCTAACTCTATTTACGGTTTTTTGTATTATTTAGAAGTTCGAACAATTCATCCTCACTCCTTTTTTTAATTAAAAAAAATTGCCAGAATTATAGCATTTTCGAAATTCAAAAATACAAACCAAGATGGAGATTCCATGCGAAATAGCGTACTACATGATACTCATACTTTAATGAACAAAAAATGATGAAAAATAGAAAAATTGCATTACATACTTATCATTTATGATTGAGGAAGTATTAGCATCGTCCGTTTTTGCACATCTTTAATTTTTAACGGATCCCTAACATTGATACCCTCTGAAGCTGAATAAACTCACACATGGAAAATGTCGGTCAGAAATCGAGTGCTAAGCCCAAATGTTCCGGCCAATCTATATATAATTTAGAGGCTGATTACTGTGCATTCGAAATCAGTAACTTTAATTAACCGATCTGTCTTATGACTATATTCCATCACGTAGGCAATCATTGTGTCATTCAACATTATTACTCGATTCATTCAATATAAATTATCCCCGACGTCAAGCGCATACTTAACTTTCTTGGTCTGGGTGCTTATAAAAGTAAACAATTATTGTACAGATCACCCTTTCAAATTAAATTGGTTCATATCATTTCCACTTATATCAGGGAAATACTCTCGATTTTAAGTATCAATACAATAAACATGCACTCAATATAAAACATGCAAATATATAAATATGTTTTGAAAATTTTTATCCAAATTCATGGCCTTAGGCACAAAATTTCAAGAGGGAAAAAATCATTTGTTAAGTATTTTCAAATTCTTTTGACTTCCGATAATTATGAATAATGTATTGGAAAATAACCTGTAATCATTCGTTAGAATTCCGCAAATGAGACATGTCAATCAAATTTATCAAATACGAGCTTCGCCCTGTGGACAACTCGGGAAAACAAGAAAAATAAAAATAAAATTTTTTAAATGGTCGTACCAAGTCAGAAACCTCCGTGGGCTCATGCACAATAACTTTCCTAAAGATCATCATATGACCAAATGCATAGTTTACGATTTTATAGAGAACATACAGACAAACGTTCTTTTTATATATATATAGATAGATTTATCGTTGATATTTTTAAAAATACCATTTTTACATATTTAGATATTGTTTACGAGGAATAAAAAAAATTTTTCGTAAGGTTAAAAAACATTATTTATAATAGACTCAGGAAATCGTATACATATACAGAATTTAAAATTTCAATTCAATACAATCCAATCATTCACCGGTTGATAATTTTGGGTTATTGACGTGTCATATAGAACATCGAAGAGATGTGGGGTTGATTTCTCTAAAAAAATGCAATACTTCAACACTCGCATGGCTCTGTATCATGAAAAATTATACCTCAAAAAATATAGATACCTACAAGAAGCCTAGAATTGTCAGGACATTTTTCTTGGGATTTGTGTAGACACCCTGTTCATGAAAACTGATTATATAATTTTTCTTCTATTCACGCTAGAGTATTTGTCAATTTCGATCCTACGATGGGATATTGAGAAATACATCACTTAGTAGGTGGTGTAATGATTGAAATTTAGATCTTGATTGTCCTAACGGTCGGGTGTTGAAGATTCCAAAAAACTTTTTCCACCATATATAAATAACATAACTAGTTACCCTACTGCACGTACTTTGGCATCATCGAGTTTCTTGACAATGCTATTAAAATCTTGTACTGGAAACGTGTCGGAAGATAAGTTTGTCCGCGATCAAAGTTCGCACGTTGACGGTTAGCCGTCAGATTTGCGGAGGTTGGTAAGGAGTTAGTTCTCACTCGAGAGGTTTGGAGAAGGAAGGTATTGGGATCTGGCTGGAATAGCTAATGCTGGAATATGTCATAGTTTGGTGGGATGCGGTCAGAATTATATATGCTTTGAGATGTATGCGCGAGTTACGTTCTGTGCTTCCACCCTCCTACTTCTCTATCATCCTTATCAACCCTCTTCACCCACAAACCCCTTCTATTTATTTCTCCTCTCCTTACCGCTTGATGGACTCCTTGTTACCATCTCGCATACTACCATAACCTAACCAATGTGCCTCTCAGTGATATAGCTCAACTCGCAGCACAAGGAGTTACTCGGTTAGTTTAGATTTGCTCATACAAGTTTTGATGTCATGCCACTGTTCTTCTCTTACTATTCTCTTCCTCTCTTACTACTTCACTTGAGTCTGATTCTATGTTTCGTCTGCCTTCTCACCGAACTTATATGTGTTGGCTGGTGTCGACACATTAGTAATGCCGAAGCGGTCGTAATAGATTGAAGGTCTGGAACTTGGGTACCCCAAAGCTAATGTAACAACTCAGCTACATTCGACGTAATCATGTGCCCAATTCGTGGAATCACGTACTTTGGGACACCCAAGAGGATGGCTCTTTGCACTAACAAATTCACTAAGTATTTGATAATTGTTTCGTGAATGTCCCAGATTAAGATCTGATCAACCCTTAAGGTGATAGTCTGATTATTCTAAAACTATTATCTAAAGTTCCTTCAGAAGTTTAATTCTGGAATTTGGCGGATGCTCACTACAAAATTCTACTTCAAAACTTGCAACATTTGTAATGGTTTGCAAAATGGGAAACAATAGGTCATAAATAATAACCCTTGTAAATGTCGTTCATTTGAAGAAAATGAAGTTTGGAAAAAGTCGAACACAAAGGCTTTAAGAGAAAACTCAATATCCCTTTCGGCACTCATTACAATGCAGTTCATGAATGTTCTATAAATAAATATTCAGAGTTACAGAAAAGACTTTATATCGAACTATCAAAAACTTTTTGTAATGGCTACTGAATACGTTTCATCCAGTTTATACCCAATAGATAAGCAATTTCATCCTTACAGTTTTAGATTCGTTCTGAACGACCGGAAACTCAAGTCATATCTGTCACATATTCTCCCAGAAAATAAATAATAATTCATTAAGTACCGTGATGAAATAATTTTTAAATACAACTAAAATGTTCATAGATTTCCCGTAAATATAAAGCAGAGGTGTCCAACGCGTGAGCAACGGTGTAAATAACTGTCACTCGTCAATCCTCTTTCTTGCCACCTTTGATGCGTTCATGCGGTGAGCGGGATGTGGAAAGGGGTCCTCGGCAACCGGGCAGTGTGAACATTGTGCGCAAGTAGACGTGATCAGGCGTAGTCAGACGAAGCCCGTGGAGAAACGAGAACAGAATTCTCGAAGAAACGCTCGAAAACGGGGAAGAAAGGAGAACCGTGCCAACCTTGCGTTGGACACGCCTGATATAAAGTGATCTACTACGAAAAGTTTTTCTTTTTCGTTCGGAACAACAATCATGAGCAAGTGAGTATCTAAAGTGTTATAGCATCACATTAGAAAAACATTCAAAAGTTCAAATCCACGTTATCCGGATTTTGTACTCATGATTCTCTTCAAAACTTATTAAAAGACTCATTAGGTAGAGGTAGATTCCATATCTTTTGATGAAGCCTAGAATGTTGACCACTGTTCCCGTTGTAACTTTTTTGGGTTTTATCGAATGAGCTCCAAGGGCTGGTTCTCTGAACTGAGCTAGTGTCTTGCACTAGCATTGGATATGTAGGGATGCCTTGTAATCCTGCATCGCATTTCATGTACTCTGTAGTGAAGTAAGTTACCACTTTGTGCTTGTGATAGTTAAAATAGTTATGATCTGTGATCATCTCAGCCACTTTTTTAGGATCTTTCTTTGTAAATTTCAGGATTTCTTTAGAGTACACTTCACAGTTTCACCTGTGAAGTAAGCTGAGGTGATACAATACTTCCCAATTTTTTTATCTTTCGGTCCTGAGTCTCACCTTAATAACGAAGGGGTTCCTGGAGCAGAGCTTATGCATTACAACCGGATCTACACCCTTAAGGGCTTCCTTGTTCCTTTTTCGCGTGTCCCCTTGAATATAGTGCTACATCTTACTAAGCCAACAATCCTTTTCCTGTTTCACCAGGGTCCTTTTATTCGGCCAAGCATTGTCTGCACTACTACAATACACCTGTTTGGAACTGTGGAGGCTCTTCTCTCACCGTGGAAATTTATCTGCATTATTGGATTTCCGTCTCGATCATTTATTGACCAATGCGAGGTACAAATGGATCCATCCCGTTCTTATAAGTCAGGCTCCTTGTCGATTTTAATATTCTTTCTAGCTCCTCTTTACCAGCCGACACCTTGACCAGATTTTCGTAGTTTGCACTACAATGGCCCCCAACCTAAGGAACATGCAGATGGATTGGATGGCCGATTCCCTTAGAGCTAGGCAACTTTAGTTTAACTACTAAGCATCTCAACTCTCTACTTAGGGAACCATTTCTCTAGTGAGGAGCTTCAGCTGCTGTTTGAAAGCTGCATTCCACAATCTCTCTCTCTCTCTGGTCATTGTTTTAGTTTTTCACATCCCCAGAGAGCCCAGTTATTTCTTCTTCCATCATGGCAACTTGACTGCTTTTAATTATAGAAATTTTCTTCTGAGAATACAACTCTTGCATACCCGTCTCCCTTTGGAGGTGACTTATCACGAGGAGCCAGGGAAATCAAGAACATCCCCGGCAGACCTTTTTTCATAGGAGTCAATTCTAAATACAAGGTTATCCGGACTGATGGCCAAAAATCTCCGTTCAGACACCTCTTCGGTGATCCTGCTGTGCCCACTCCTATTGAGAGGGTGCAGGCCAGGAAGTTCAAGGATTTATTAACCCACGTGCTATTGAGCCTTCGAAACAATGATCTCATGATGGCTTGAAAGCATAAGAATATGAACCCTTGATATTTCAGGGAGCTTAGCTTTCACCCCCTAGGATGATCGTTTCTTGGTTCAAGTACCTAAGACCAGAGTCTTCTTGTTCCCCAAAGAAGCCCCACCTTGCAAGCGGTCCTCGTGGTTAATCTCCGCCAGGCCCCCCATCTAATTAAACCCTCATGTCCTCCGCAAGATCACTTGATTCACAAGGAGAGACAACCAACTATACTGAAATCAAAATTCTACCATTTAGAGCGAATTCCCATCTTTCAGTTGCACTTTACTTATAAATAAAATTGCAGTCGACGAATTCTAGATTAGTACCTTAGATGTGAATATTTAACAAGATTTTGAGAATAAAAAGGACTTACAATTAGAGTTTCCACGCACTCTGTTGTAATGGACTATATATTAAATTTCATACACATGAACGTATGTATACGTGCACATCTATATTGGAACAGACCACTTTGTCGCCTGTCATCAAGCTTCAACTTAAAACTGAGTCATGAATGTTATGTATCAAAATGATCCCCATCATTGAAATTTTTAACAAATTCAGTACATCCAGTACATATCATATATGGACCGTAATATATAAGGGTCAACTACAACTGAATCCCATGTAAAATTGACCTTTATTGACAAGCACCAAAGTAACTTGGAATATTTCAACACTCTGGTCTTGTAAAAAAAGCAGTCACCTTAAAACAAAAGTTGTTGCTGCTCCCTTTTTTTCCTAGAATGATTAATTATAATAAGTGTAGTTTCTTTTTAAGTAACTTTTCCGCCACTCTCGTCAATGTGCTCTAAGATATGAAATGCATATTAATGAAAGGCGCAACTTCTCACAGTCCAAGCTAATGGTAATTACAAATAGTTGTGGGAGATCACTAATTACTTATTGTAACTTTTATTAGCAATCAGCCCGAGCGCTAATTACGCGTGGTAATTGTCCGTCTGCGCTATTCTTCATTCTCTCCCTCCTGCTTTCACAACCTTCTTTCATGGCATCTGATAATCACATCTAAAATAAAACGATTGAGTTTTCCTCAATTCAAATTATCATTAAAATCTTTCATGAAACATATTTTTCTGAGAAAATTTCCTTTTTTCCTTTAATGTTCAAATAAGTTATTTTCATTGTTATTTTACTATATTTTTTTTTCTGTAGTACGGAGAGTAAAAATATTTGAGGTAATCAATCCAGGTCACAAATTTCTTGATACTGCTTTGGTGGAGAAAAATTAGCGCAATATCTAATTCGCAGGTAGTGAAATAGCTTTTATTAGAAACCTCTACGCGTGGAAGTCGGAAACATCAAATAGATTCTATGTAGCCTCCTTTCAACGGTTTCGTATTTAAACCATAAGGTCTCGTGAAACTCTGTTATTATTTACGAGGGTGGTACCTTATACAGAATATATGAGATTTTTGGCGCCGTTCGTTAGCAACGATCATTATTCTCACAAACGAAAATTAGTTCGCATTTCGAAAACTTTACCCCTCCAGAACCATTTTGCACGTCGACATGCCTTCGGAAAAATACGTTTCATTAGCTGTATGTCTTCGTTTTTTTTACTTTTTAAAATGATTTCCCAATAAATTTGGTCGAGTGGTTGTTTAATAGCAATTTTAAAAACCAATTTCTAGAGCGGGTAAAAGCTTCCAATTGTCCGATCGAATTACTATTTTATTTCCATGTGAATGTACAATGAAGATCATTCTTACGAATACATAAAAGTGAAATTACTCCAAAAATGACGTGAATGATAATATAGAGCTAATGAAAATAGATATATTGTTTTTAAATTGTATTTATATCAATATATACGTGAAATAGAGTTTTATTTATAAGTGATGAAATCTCAATTATAAATAAATGCAAAAATTCAAAAAGATATCTCAAATCCAATATGCTGTCCTGGTTATATAAAAACATGTGCCAATCAGAAAGATTTATCCCAACTTTCAAGAACTAGTTCCATAAGATATATATTTTTATGTTTCAATGTATTAGTTTACTGCCTGATCAAGAAAAAATCTCTTTGCAAGAGCAGTATTTACCGGGGGGGGGGGGGGGGGGCTCTCTTTTTCCTTTGTTCAATTTATTTTTTTTTTGCCCCCTCTGTTTGGGGCCCTTTTTTGCCCCCCAACTTTTGGC
>WSXT02044075.1:0-13215 GCA_011762715.2 Neuroterus valhalla | reverse complement strand
GGGGGGTGCGGGCGGGGGGGGGAGGGTGTGGCGGGCGTGGCGGGGGGGGGGGTGGGGGGGGCCTAGGGTCCAAGGCTGGACACGATGTGACCCTGCTGGTTGCTGGCGACTGAGAGTCGTGGAGAGATCCGCAGCCCGAACGCTTTTTTGTTGGGCATCAAGACCAATGCAGATCGTCCTTCGGGCAGCGGCGGATGTAGTTTGTCTCGTTCACTCAAATACCAATCGTTACGCGACTGTGTGTCTTTCAAGGGTGGTGGGGTATGCTCACCGAAGAAGCTCCGCCAGTTAACTAACAGGGATGGAGCCCGAAGGGCATTTCGAGTCAGTTCGCTATGAAAGGCTTCGAGGTAGTACCCGGAGGGTGCTTAACTGTATTACGTTCAAAGGTCACCACCTTCTTCGGTATGCTTACCGAAGAAGCTTCCACCAGTTAACTAACATAGATGGCACCCAAAGGGCATTACAAGTAACCTCGCTGTGGAAGGCTTCAAGTCGAGTATCCAGAGAAAATTCAACTGTATTGCATTCTAGGTAGTCCTAAAAAGAACTATTGTACATGTTTGCTGATGATAAGTGTGGCAAAGCCAGTAATGAGGCGAGGATTCAGTGTTCGAAAGCTGCTTCCATTTTCCAGGTCTAGTGGGAGAGAATCAGAGGGCGTTTGGAGAACGTTCAGTCGGTTAGAGCTGGAGAGCTGACGAGTGAGTAGTGTCCAACCTTAGAGAGAAGTACGTAGTTGCTTGCTGATTGCTGGATGAGGCCCGAGTGACAATTGCAAGAAAAAAAGGGGGGTCCTGCCATAGCCCCCTCCAGTGGGGCTTAGTCACGCTCTTGTCCGTCACGCGCGGCCGAGCTGTCAAGCAGCTCGGTCATAAGGACGGTCATGAGCGGGAAAATGGTCTTTCCTGCATGCGGGAAGCTGGAAGGATCGGAATGGACGTGTTGATGTGCGTTTCGCATCTGGGCATCATTGCATAATCGGATAGGTAGGAACGTGACGGCTAGAAAAGGGAAGTGACAATTAGTTTGCACCAAACAGGCCTGCAAGGGGGCAAAAAATCAACGATCATCTGAAGTACTTGAAAACTACTTAATTGCTGTGCTAAAGGAGTTTAGTATGATAGATGAAGACAGGGTGGTCGATTATTGCGCAAATGGAGCTGAAGAGAATGAGCGGTGATTGGATGTCATTATTTCAGGAGAAAGTCTTCGGGTTTTTCGTGTTTTCGTAGTGGATCGAAATTATCGTCACCGTAAAATCTCTTGGCAGTGTCATGTATGTAATCTGAGATGGTAGGCAAGTTGGATTCTCGGTGAAGCAGGGCGTTTTTGGTTTATTTAGGTGTCTTAGTAATGCGACGGAGAAACTTATTTTGTACTATCTGAATTTGTTTAATATTAGACTTGGAGCCCCCCCCCCCCTAATTGTGCATCTATAAGTAAGTATGCGAATGATAAAAGTTTTATAAATCAGGGTTCCGTAATTTGGCTTCAGAGTTGAATTTCGATGTATGATCGGATGTAGGAGAGGAGTGACCCCCGTGGCTTCGGTACTTATGTCTTTGACATGCATATTAAATCCATCGGATTCCTGCAATCGTTAACCAAGTTATTTAACGGAACTCTTCCAATTTATTGATTGCCCAAACATTTGTAGTCGTTATGGAATCAGTGCTCTTTTAACAGTGAAAAGCACCGATTCACATTTCGCGGTGTTGATTTTAATTCTCCACAGCAGGCACCAGTTCTCAATGACCTGAAGTGCTGTGTTAAGGTATTTCACAATGTTTTTGTTGCATCTTGAGTTTACATATAGAACCGTGTCATCAGCATATATTTTCAAAAAGACTCTGAGAATTGTTAGCATGTCGTTTATGTAGATGATAAAAAGAACTGGACCGATAATGCTGTCCTGGGGGACACCTCCTCGGAAATAAAACTCATCCAAGAGATTACTATTCGTTTTGGAGTGTAGAAACCGAATGATTTCTCTTGAAAATTTGTAATCAATTAGTTTCTTGAGTAGTAGTGATGAGTAATGTTCTCAACAATTTTGAGAATCATGTGTTGTGTGGTATGTTCTTTTCTAAAGCCGAACTGTTCCGATCTCAGGATGTCTTTCTCTCTAGATTCCTAGATCTGGATTCCTTTCTTCTAAAGGACAAAAGATGTTATTTATGTTATTATTTTATATATGAATCAAGGAAAGTGGCAAGTGAATGATAACAAGAGCTGGGTAGCTTCTTAAGAATTGAAGTTGATATTGTATCTGGTTCCGGTGCCTTCTTGCCTATGGTGGTTCTAATGCACTTGGACATTTCTCTATCATTGGTCATCTTTATTCCTTTTTTGTCGGTGGTGGCCATGCAGTCATTTCCTCTTTGGAGGAGGGATAGATTTACATGGTTTGGTGAGGGCTTTCGTCATTCGCCATGTATAGTTATCTTTCTTTTGGAGTTTAGATACTACTTTGTTCCAGTAATTGCATCTATGCTCAGTGATTTAAGAATCTATGGTTTTGTGGAGGCGACCAATCACGTTTTTGCGGATAGAGCTTTGGTCTTTACGATGTTTTCGTATTAGTTTTCTTTCAATTGCACTTAGTTCAAGTATCTCGGAATTTAAGGGTACCTCATATTCTTTTTAGTGAAGTTTTGGGAACTGTGAAATCGACTGCAGCTGTTATGTCGTCTGTGAGTTTAGTAATGGCTTGGTCTATTTCGTTCATGTTTGATGCTTGTTTTTTCTTCCATATATTTAAAGAACTCAGGCCATTCGGCTTTCTTGAAATTGTGACGCGGGTCGTCGGATAATTTGTCACAGTTTTGACCGATGTTCAGAAGTACTGGTTTGTGGTCAGAGTCTAGTTCGTCTGGTGCGTAAGCATCTATGTTAGAGAGATTATTTCTTGCTATCGCGATGTCGATCAGGCCAGACTTGAATTTTGTATTGTGAGGGTAGTATGTGTGCGAATCCGGTGCTACAACATCCAGGTTCTTTTCTGTATTATTCAGTTCAAGTAATTCTCTATCTTTTTTATGAACGCATCTGCTGTCCCACGATGTATATTCAGCATTTAAATCCCTGTTTCTAATTACAGAAGGCGCAATATAGATAAATTCCTTATTGTCGCCTTCTTCAGATGGTTTTGAGGGTGTTTGGTATGCTGATACTATCGCGTAAGGTTTTCCGCAAATTTTATTTTGAATTGCGGTTGCTTCTTAGGTTTTCAGTTCTGAGGTAGGATATTCATTATGTTCTAAATTGTCTCTAATAAGGATAGCTGTTCCTCTATTAGTGTTCTTGCTGTAGATCTTATAGCCCCTGAATTCTAATTGTTTCTTATTGAGGAGGGTTCCATTCAACAGACAAACTGTGATTTAGTTTCGATAAAGGAAACTGGTTGGTTCGTGTTTCATTCTGGAGATACCGCAAGCATTCCAAAAAATTATTTTGAGAGGATGATTAGTGCCTAAACTATCAATTTTCTATTGCAAGGTGGGGTATTTGTTTAATCATCTGAGAAGTGTAGGTGGTGGCTTTGGAGAGTGTGAGTGTACCAGTCATATTACTTGCTGAGAGAGAAAGGGCTTCATTAATAAATTAAGCCAGGTTCGCTTGTGGATTCCTAGCAGTGTTGGCACAAGACCCAATATTTTCATGTCGTGGTACAGGAGTGGCTGCACGGTACTTTGTTTTTCAGCAGGTTGTTTTTGGGTTGGTACTGTTGTTGCCTTGATTTCGGAGGAAGTGACGGCTTTACTGTAGGACACACGATTATGTGTTGGATTTAAAGTTGCGTCTGGTATAATTTTAGGGACAGTTTTTGTAATAGTCGTGTTATGTGTCGAGGTTTCAGTAGTTTGGTTGATTGTCGTTGGTCGTGAAGTTTGTATGATGTTGCTTGAGCTTCGAGATTTGGGTACGGTTTTTCGATATTTTCTGGCAACAAATTTTAGAGCATCTCTCTTGTACTCGGGGCACCTTTTATAATTGCTAGTGTGGTTAACACTGCAGTTAGCACAGGTGGCCAGTACGTGTGTGGTTTTTTCGCACACAGAAGATTTGTGTGCTTTTCCACACTTGACACACCTTAAAATAGCGTGGCTATTATCCGATACATGGTCAAACCTTTGGAAATGGAAGCATTGTTGGGGCTTGTCTAGTTTTTATAGTCTAGTTTTTACACATTCGGGTGCATGAGGTAGTTTCAAAACCTAGCTCTTTCAGATCCCTAATGAATAAGTCATCATGATAGGATTGGGGAATATTTCTGATGACAAGCTCAATAAGGGGAGTTGAATCATGACACTTGTGAAGATGATATCCAAAGCCCTGAACATCTAGAGCTTTGAGAACCGCACGAATCTCGTATGATACATGGACTGCGTAAACGATAGCATTCTTGTAAATAGTGGGACGAAATTCGTAGCGATTCTTACAAATTCTTGACGT
The DNA here is from genome assembly GCA_011762715.2 of Neuroterus valhalla. Taxonomy (NCBI): domain Eukaryota; kingdom Metazoa; phylum Arthropoda; class Insecta; order Hymenoptera; family Cynipidae; genus Neuroterus; species Neuroterus valhalla. The sequence continues at coordinate 8,757 of WSXT02044075.1, read as the reverse complement.
CTTACTGATTCCTTTGAGGCAGGTGATCGATCTTGGATCAGTGCTGGTGCTGGAGAAAGCTTAATCTGACAGCTTACGTTACAGTCTAACTCCGATAACTTGCCATCCGATAAGTGTACACTCCCCTCAAAACATCATTACACGTACGACACGCACACTAATTAGGGTTTCCCTACTACGTGTGCTATTTTGCACATGATTTGCGCCTGCGCAAGCCGGTGTCAGACTGTCAGGTTGTTTCACGCTTACCGGTGAACATTGGAGGTGTACATCGTGTACATACAGGTTAAGTTTATATTGATTCAGATGTAAAAATTAAAGATGCAAGAAAATACACGATATTTGCAGACCAGCACGGAAAGGAAAAACATTAATTTATATGCTGCGTTTTCGAGAATTGCCATTTGCAAATTTAAATAGAGCTGTGTATGCCTGGTTTCACGAAATGAGACTTTAAGGTTTACGTATCAGTGGGCCGATTGTAAAAGGTACGTAATGAAAGTGATATTTATTTCTAAAAATAATTATGATGTTATTGAAGAGTGTGTTATATTTTTCTATAGAACACATCTCATGTAAAATTGTGCATAAATTGTAAAATGGATAAACATCAAACCACGCACATAACTCCAAACTATATAATCATTTTTTAATCTGAAAAAAGAATGAATTGTGTGATTCTTACCATTCTGAAAAGAATGTGGAGCAAAGGGGAAAAACTTTAATTTGTTGAATGGAATACGTCCATACTCTAAGAAAAAAAATGAAGATTCTAGCCTAGCCGGCCTAGCTTATAAACACAAATACCTATTGTGCATACACAAATATTTATTAAATTCTTGCGCAGACGCGCACCTAATATCATGGTACTAGAGGGGGCATCCGATAAGTCCGCAATTCCTGGAATTTTCCGCCCCTACAGCCCCGAAGTTGGAAAGTTATCGGAGTTAGACTGTACTTACTCTTGGAGGTAACCACGGAGAAGTTGCTGTCGTTGTCTTCTTCCACCCTGTTACTGGGTGACTTAATGTAGCTGTTGCAGCTACGATCGGCTAGGCTGAAGGCTGGATTTGTGCTCTGTGATATGTTTGTTACAGAGCACAGGGTTGCTCTAAGGGCAGGTAGAAATTTAATTCAATACAAGATTCAACCGCTAAACTCGATCAGTCTGATAGATCAGAATCGATGAATCTATCAGGGGCATCTCGGGAGGAATCTCAGAATCTGTATCATCATTCCAATCGATCTAATCAATTAGTCAAATCGAAATAAATAAATTGGAATTTCGAAATACTTCCGATTTTCGGTCATTTGACCATTCGATCAACAGTCAAATAGAGTCGGGACCAGCACGCGCGAAGCTCGTAGTGCCCCCCCCCCCACTCCGTGAGTCTGGAGTTTCGAACTCAAATTTTACCCCTTCTACCAACTTACAGATCAATGAGATTATTTCAGTTTTTGCTCCGATGGCAGTTAGCCCCTCTTCCAAATGCTCTTTGTTTACAGTACTTTTTTTATTAATATAAACTAATTAAAAATTATATTTCAGAAAAACCTAACATAAAAACATATTAGAAGCGGAAAATACGGGTATAAACATTCGTTTGATTCATTTAATTTTACGCGAAAAATATTTTTCAGAGATGTCGATAGTTGATCAGGCTATCCATAGCTCTTGATGTCAGAATATTTGTCAAATTGATCATTTCCATTGTTAACTGGTCTTTTCATCAGCTAGTTATAATTTATTTTCCTTGATAGAAGCGGAAAACTCGATGGTTTATAATAAAATAATCACAAATTAACGTTTTAGACAAAATATTGGTTGCGAGCATGGAAATTTCCATGGGCGCGCGTGACCCATCTGCACGAAGCGAGGTTAGATTTTTAGAAAGCATAAGTCGGAGAGGGAAAAGTGAAGGTTCTCAAATCCATCGTTTATATGTCGTGACACATATAAACGGATACACATTTTTCCATCGAAAACCCTCTCTACGTGTACTAGTAAAATCGCCATTTTCGCTTGTGTACCAATGTCAATTATAGATCTGCCACAGCACATTTTGTAGGCTCTTCAAATTAGGTTAGAATCTTACATAAAATTTATATCATTAGAGTGATTTCTTCTTTATTTTCACATCCAGTTAAGATTAGCAAGTAATGAAGGGTGTGCTTGCCACATTTCCTTTTCATAGCAAATTTTATGTAACGTTTTAACCATCTGTATGAGTTTACATAGAAAAATTGAAGTAAGATTATTTTATGCCCAAACAAAAAGAACCTTTCTAGTGTGATCATATTATATGATTTTAATATTTACCAAGCGAATAATTTTGCGTTTACACTTTAAGGATAAGGGGAATCTTCCTTAAATGCCAAATGCGTGTTTTTCTATGGAAAAAATGCATGACAAGAGACAGGTCGGTAAAAATATCCGAGAATTGTGAGACTTCATGTATTTCAATTCCCCAATAATTATCAATAGAAAGTATCGCTTATACATCAATATACAATTCACGCCCCTGCTCTTTCTCTAAGTATCCCTGCCATTTTTTGGGTCCGTACGTTTATGCTCAAGCTTGACATACACGTACATACATAAACGTACGTTTGCGCTATTTTACTGTCGTTCTATATTTTTTAGAATTAGTTAGTTGCAAATTTGAAGGCTTTAAAGGCAGCCGTCTGCATTGAAATGCTGCATTTTTCTATTAAATTGTTTTAAATAAAATAGATTAGATGTATTGAAATATATGCATTCTTTTTTCTCTGTTGCAGACTTCAGTATTAATGCTTGGCATTCTTTCGGGACTTATACTCCTAGCAAATTTCTTTCTTCTAGTGGATATTCTAGCCAGGTGCTACAAAAAATATTACAAAGAGTCACTTTCCGTCCTGGAAGCTTGAATACAATGCTTCAGGTGGGAATGGGTGGACATAAGAAATTTCGTCGAGTCAACCCGAACGAAATATTTATGACAATATCAAACTTTGATGGTTACATAATTGCAATTGTGGACTCCGAAAATTATATACGTGGAATATATAATCTACAACAAAAACGAGTGATAATCAATATGGTGACCGGTCAGACAATTCGAATTCGATCCAAAGAACTCATTCAGTTGACTGTTGCCCAACGAATCACCTATCATGATTATATTATGGTATCTGGAATCCGCAACATTGTTTACTATTATTGAAGAAAATATGAAATTAGGGTTCAATGATATGTGCGATTCATATTCATAATAAGATATTACGAGGAACTGATAATTACATTAAAAAGACAATGTGGTATAGTTTTAAATGCTTTAATCTGTTTGCAATGACTCAGTCAGTTTTTTCCAGTAGCAGGTTTAAAAGATTGCCCCTAGGGGAAAAAATGTTCAATTCAAGTAACTCGTTACATCACATACATACATGAACTTGCTTATTTAACTGCAACTTACTCATGTTATCAAATGTATATTTTTATATTAGCCAGGGTTCTATGAGTTCTACGAGTATTTAACGTACACTCTACTCTAATCTCTTCGAATATCATTATTTATATTTGTATGGGATGCGTAATCCCTCGTCAGCTTTCAAAGGTGCTTTAAAGCCCTATGAGCTTTAAGCTGAATAAATCAAATACAAGTTATTAGATTTATTATTATAGCATTAGGCCAATTTCCTTTCGAAGTAAGCGTTACTTATTTGGTTCCAGCCTCGTTGTATTACTGGAAACAAGGAAGTGATATGAAAAGATTTAGGAATGGAACTGACAATGAAAAGTTTGGTAAAAAGATGTGTAGGAGGAGGAAGCAGGATTAGGTACTACATCAGTAATGGAATTCGTTGCGTCTTTTTGCGTACAGAAAAGAGCCTTATCCGATCCTCATTCAATACTTTTCAACCTTGGACCTTTGCTCGAGGCACATAATTTTTAGTAGATAGAGACTTTGATCGTGTTGTTGAGCGAAAATGAACATATACGAGGCTGCTTCGGAAACATAAGATGTAAGACCTGATACAAACAATACACAGCAAAAGTAAGTCAAGCCTGTTTCTGATCTCGAACGTCACACTCATCCTTTGCAACATCGATCTAACACGGGTCGCTGCCTCATCTCTTTAGAAAACACTCATGTGGAGAGTTTCGCAAAGCCATTAAAATAATTCAGCGAGCAATATTTCATACGAACCAATCAGTATCCAAAATCGTTGGTCTCAAGCTTTATCCTTATTGCTCTCCGAACATCCCTTTTCTCTCGCTCCTCTCACATCCATGCATCTGTTCAGACAAGCTCTTTTGTTTCTATGGTTCTCAATATTTTTCCTCTTTGGAGTCTCATTAACACATCCAATTCATTCTTTTCTTTGTCGACCCCTGAGCACACAAACATTCACCTTACCTAAGTACACTTGCTTTGTAAATCGTTCTTCATCCTTTCCCTCAACGTCACCGAAACATCTGAGCAAAGTCCTTCCACATTCTTTGAGAACCCACTTATTGCTCACTTTGTCCATGAAAGTTTCACCACACACATTGCGCAGAAATTGCATGCCGATTGCCTTGACTTTGCTCTTATCGTTTTCTTGCTTCCACACAATACTGTTGGTGAGCAAAGAATTATATATAGCAATGTTAGCTTTCTTTGTTACGTTTTGCGTACAATAATGGCAAGTGCAATGCTGAAAATCTTTCTACCCTCATTTATACTCCCAAAAACTTCTGCATCTATATTTTTTTTTGCAGTAAATGGACTTTCAAGGTTCGCAGAATCATCAATTTTTTCTATTCTCTCTTCATTTGAGGCAATATTTCATATTGTTTTCGCTTCCTTCCTTAAAAAAAAAATATTTTTTGTCTTATTCACGTTACCTCAAGTTCCGTGCTCTTCATGCTGGTACCTAGTCTGCTCAGCATCCTCTGCAAATCATAGACTGATTCTTCCGTAACGATATTCTCATCTGCGAACGCAAGGCTACGCACTTTTACAGTGCTGAGTTCAACACCTCCTACCTCAAAGAGAGCCGTTCCGAGAGATTTGTCCCTGTATATATTAAACATCCAAGATGTCATGTGTATCCTTGCCTGACGCTCTGCCTGCGATCAAACCAATCGCTCAGTTATCTATCTACTCTCACCCTCGTTTTGCTACAATTATATATGACTTTATTGCTTTCAGAAGCCAACTAGTTACTGCAGACTTTCCAAAGTATAACTCTATCTACTTTGTCGGAAGCTTTTCCCAAAGCAACGAATGCACAGAACACTTTGTTGAAGAAATAACGGCGGACTGGCGTGGGTCAGCGAAGGAACAACGCTACTCTTTACTTGAATACAATCGTATACAACCTATTCAATGATGCTTCACAAGGCGATGACCCATCTGCCTGCAGGGGCAGTCCAATAAAAGCTATGGCAACCACTGTCTACTCGCTGGAATGTCAGGAGAATTTACCGGTCAGTGTAAAGGCCGAGAAGAAACTGACTGCAGGAGAGAAGCGAGCACCATCCCTGGGTGAGAGAGCGTGCGAACACCGGCCTCCCCACTCTTGCCGGTTGATACAGGGAAAACTCAAAACTAGAGAGAACCTGTGGGGGATACAAAACATTGCGAAACCGCAGCTGTAAATCGAATCCAAACTCGGCTTTGACAGAAGACAGCAGCCAGCAGCAGATACAGTCTTCAATTTATTTCCTTCAGAATCACTAAGCATTTTTTAATCTTCTTGCGCTTCGATTTAATCCTTGCTTGCTTTTTCTTGTATATCTGCTTTCTTTTTTTTACCCCTAGAATCATCTACCACTCTAGTTCTTTCCTTATCGCTAAGGCCTCGCATAACCAACATCCTCGAGTAGGCTTCTTTTTTTTAATGACTGCCACGCGTACATCGACCTTTCACTAAGCATCTCTAGACTTTCTCCCTGCAGTAGAAGTACCACACACTGCCGATGCACTGTTGAAGATGCCATCCCGCAGCATAATCCATCCACTCTCTAAATTTTTTTTGCCTTATCCTGCCTCCCGATCTTCTTCGTGATGCACCAAATATTTATCCAGCTTCCCACAATATACTATTTTCACTTCTGTTTTCTGCAGATTCACCATTCTTATTCTCGCCTCTTTTAATTTATTATTAAATCTTCTTCTCTTCATCATTAAACTAGGTTTATTTTTGAAATTATGAGTTAGTGATCCGTTCCGGATTCAAAACCTTCTATTACTCTTGTATCTTTTACAAGTACATATGTCTATCATTTTATGTCTAAAGCAAGTGTTTGTAAGGGACAAACCCTTTTCCAGGAATAAACATATCAATTCATTCTCATTACCGTTCGTTTCCAGGTCTCCTTAAGGACCAACTTTATCGGTACCTTCGCGTTGCACATCGACCAAGCCATTCATGTCTCCGAGTAATATCATTGTTTCGCCAGAATCGCATGTTCCTATGACATCATTCAACAAGTTCCAGGAAAAGTCTTCCGCCTCCCTTCTGACACTATCAACAAAAGCATGATATGCTACAATGAACAGCCACCTGATTTGGAATATTATTCTAACCATGATAATCTTGGAGTTATACATCCACATCTGATCTCTGTTGGCTTCTATCATTCGCATGAAATCCAGAAAAATATGTTGCTTTTCTGCTCTGTATGCATTACTTTTCGTTATAAGATAAACAATGTATGAATTTTTACACACACACATATATATATGCATTCTGTCACTAAGATTTCAGTAGTTCGAATCCAATATCAAGTTGTAGTTCCACCCTCGTGCAATTTTCGCCGACCTTTTCCTTGGATGGTTATGTCAAAAACCAGGCTGCCGCATATGTCAAATTAAGAGAATTAAGTAGGTACTTATCTGACCAGGTCACTAAATTGCAGTGAAAAAATGCATCTGTGACTGATGATATATTTTTATATACGTTTGGTATGAAACTTTAACTCTCGAAAAAATCTCTTCAACGTAATAGGATATAAACATCTTATGTCTGAGAAGAAATTATATTCTAGAAGATTGATATTATTATTTTTCCATCTGAGCCCTTTTCCTATGCCATACTTCTTCCTCTAATTTCTTTCGAAATTACTCTTCTATGTCTACTGAAGCAGAAAGTTCAGCGGTCACTCCTGTCTTAACTTTTTACCGCTGTCTAGAAATCCTTTCTTTCGACGAAAAAGCAAACTGCAAATCGACAATGAAAACATTCACTACTCCTCCTTTATTCTCTTCCTAATATTATGTTGTTAAATGTGAATGTGAGCTTTTACAGTTCCTTTCCCCTTCTTTTGAATTTAACAGCGTTATTACCCACATCTTTCTTTCTTATGAGAATCCCTCGCCATTTATTGCTCTGTTTATCACTTCATTCAACTTTCTTCCTTCTTCCCAGCTACTTTATATCTTCGACTGATTCTCATTTCATTCCTTCCTCCCATTCTGACTCCATCATCTAGCTCCATCTCATCAACTTTCAAAATACTCCACCCATTTATTCAAGCTAACTGTATTTCTTGATCTTCTTGATTTATTGCTGATAAAACTCTTTATATTCTTGTTGTCTACACTGAGAAACAGTTGGCACAGCCACTGCGCCTGCACTGTAGCTAACACGCCCAACTCGTACGCAATAAGTGTGCTCGAAAAGGCGCAGTAGCTGCGCATCTTTGCGTGCTGGCCGAGCACGTTAGCGTACTAGCAGCACCTTCGTACAATCTACAGTGCGCCCGGACTGAGAGCGCGCCTATCAAACCTCATTTTCGCCCCCACCGTGCATTTATAGCGCGCTGTATGGACATAAGTGAAGGGTGGCTACTACCGTAGCATGGTGGCGCTGACTGTGCCAACTACCTCTCAGTGTACGACACAATTTTTGTTCTACTTTTCCCCTCTCTCCCTTCCCTTCTCTCTATCTCGCAATTTCGTCTTTACCAAACTTTTGTTCTTTTGAAAATAGAGAAAGACTTATAGCCCCACTGGTGATCTAGCTTTTTCTGGTTCCTATTGTTATCACATTCTCATCATAATGAGAAGGTTTTGGTTTTATGTGGAAATTGACTTCCACGGAATTTATGAAATCTCCACGTTTTGAGACCTCCTGATTCCGAAATAGTAGTATTTACGTTGGTGTCTGTCTGTCTGTTGTCGCCATCGTCATCGTCGTCGTTGTCGTTATCCGGATCGCCGTTGGTGTCTTTATACTCGATAACTTTCGAAAGAATGATCATATTGGATTGTGCTTTGGCACGCTTTTTCAAAACCGGAAAAGAAAGGAGGAGTTCGTTACCCAGCTATTTTGGATGGAAAATCGAAGGGGGTATTTTGAACATTTTTTTGTACTTTTTCAAGACTCAAAAATTGTAAGTACGGTTTCTTTTAGTAGGTGAAAAATGAAACAATTTGTCCCATGATTTTTTTTTGATAAAAAAAAAAGTTTTCAGAGTTGTGGCATTTTCAAAATTCAACGATATAGACGAAAATGAGAATTTTCAGCCAAATAAAGCAAGATTGAGAAGAAAGTCAGAGAAAAAATGTTTCTTCTTGGGAGCCCTATGAAATGGCGAATACAACTTTTTGGATTTTCTCAAAAAATCGAAAATTCCCGTTTTGATCGCACAAAGAATAATGAAAAATAACACAGCTCCACAAAAAAAATCGAAAAAAAGCTTCCCGGAACAAGACCATGCTGATCTTATGTTTTTGGGGTCGCTGATTCTGAATCTGAGGTCTGTTTTACTCCATCACGTCAGGATTC
>WSXT02044064.1:0-13216 GCA_011762715.2 Neuroterus valhalla | reverse complement strand
CCGAACAAGACTACATATCTAATTTAAAAAGAAAACACCGAAGAAACATTGATAGTATTTGATACAAAACGACGGACTGTGTTTCAATGTTCGTTATTATTAGAATCCACATTCTTGAAAAAGGCACGTAGTGATGCTGGAACGTTGAATAAACGAACTTACATTCAGTTTCGTTTTTTAATTTTATTTGAAGACCGTCAGACATCAAGAAATTTCATCACATACATATTCTTATATCAAGATTTCAAGAATGCTGATTACGCAGCAATAAATTCTCTCTTAGGTCTAGAAGATTGGGATGCATTGTTCACCTAATTACTAGTACACTCATCACGCTTTAGTGGGCCACTCGTATAGTGCCAGTTTTTCGGCTGTTAATACTCGCGTGATTCTGTCTCTTACCCCGAGCCTTGCACGACGGCCCCACAAGCTCGAAAAGGCAGTGCCGTAATGCGTAGTATAGGAGTTGTTTGCTTTGAGACTTGCGACGCACGTATTTACGCACCGGTTCAGAGACTATACACACGGTCCTGAGTGTTTACGTTAACGTAGTAGGTCATTGCTTCAAATCTGGATCGAACTGGATTTTAATTGCTTCTTGTTTGAGGACTGCCAACCCCCGATACCGGTCTCCTAACGCGAGATGAGTGTAGAATAATGTGTGTCTTATTTTTATGTGGTCTTGTATAACTCGATTGAATTATATGTAACATGGCAAAAAACTCGTAGCGATAAATATCCCGTATATTTTTCTCGAGACTTGTTTAATATGCTGGGCAAAAAGAGGGCAGCTCATTGCCGATGTAAGACCTTAGGTGTACAAATTCTATAGCTGATGGGCAGCACGGAGAAGTTTCCGGGAGGTCCTGTTGCTTTAATAGGATCATATAGGATTGATTCAGAACCTGGAGGCTTTTGATTTTCGTAGCAATCTACTAGAATGGTTTAATAGTTATCGAAGCGGTTGGCGGTAAAGTATGATATTTCATTACGGTATTTTTTATATGCTACCTAATGTGTATAATGGCCATTATTGTCTTGAAATTTGAAAATGGCAGGCTCCTTTTCATGAATTCCTCTAGCAAGTTATGCATCCCGCATAAAAACGCAATGAAAATAAGGAATCTTTATGGCTTGAGCATACTTGACTTGATCAGGATTGGTAAATGCATGGTGTGATAGCTTTACTATCAATCTTCTTCTTAAATATTATTCTCTTCAACGTGAAGCCTTGCCCATGAAAAAAAAATTTTATATGGAGCTCCAATGCATGTCGATAGTGTTTCATGTGTAGTTTTCCGTCAAGAGCTACTTCTTCTATAGATTTATTATGACGTTCCGACTTTCCACGTCGTTGTTTTCCTCCACTTGAATCATAACAGGCTTTTGATATACCAGCTGCTCCACCAGCGAGTCCTAAGAGTCCGCCAAGTCCAGTGAAAATTAGAGTAAGTGGTAAAAATCACCTATTTTTTGGGATATAGGCAAGGAACGAGATGCTGTCTCCGAAAGTCTACCTCTTACCTTCTTGACAGTTTTTTGAACAACCTCAATAGCAGTTTTTATAATCACCCTTGTATCATTACTAGTAGATTTTACAGCAGTTTCATCAATCTTCCTCAATTTTACTCATATATTCAATTTGTCTCGACTTAAAATGTTCTTTTTTTTATTCTTGTTCAATCCCATACCTAGTAATGATTCAGCATTCGTATTCATATTTGGAGTCAATGCAGTCTGTTCTTTCACAAGAAATAGAATCTTTATAAAAAAAGCACGTTTCCACGATTTTTCAGTAAGTTTCATATCTGCAGAGACTCACTTTTATTATCATTATTATTTTCAGACCATTTAGCCAAGTCCCTTTCAGGAAAAGCTCAACTCGTTTGGTTCCAGCCTCGTTGTACTACTGGGTAACAAGGCATTGACATGGAAAGATTTGGAAATGGAATTGTCATGGGGAGTTTGAAGCAATGGATGAGTAGGAGTCGAAAGCAGGGGTAGGTATTAGATCGCTTCCAGAATTCATTGCATGTTTCTGCGAACAGAAAGAATCCTGACCTATTTTTAATTAATACGTTCTTACAATTTTGTAAAGGGGAAACTTTGTGCTCCTTGGGTGCAGCGTCTAATCGATTTATATCTAGATCACCTCGTTCTTATCGTTAACCTTACTTCCATAATGCTGGTTGCCTTGTAAATGTAACTCAAAAGATAACGCCACGCGACTTAATTTACAATAATAAATATTAATAACAATCAGATTTCAATTTTAAAACTTTTCTATTTCCTAATATATCATTGAGTTTAGAGATAATATTTAAATATCATCAAACTCTGTATGTAATTTCATTCTTGGATAAAATGAGCACTTCTGAAGGTGTATTTTCATACAATCGACAATAAAAATTCAAGTCAAGCCAGAATCCTAACAAGCAGCGTTTAGCCAAAAAAGTTAGTATGAAAAGCGTCAAGCACCATCACTCAACATGACAACAATGGAACAGTGGCAATCTGACTGCTGGGACGCGCATTTCCCACCTGCAAACCTCTTTTTTGAAATGTGTAAGAGCATTACAGCTTCTAAATTCCTAATCATCAATAATGATTGACTATTTCGAAGTCACCCAGATTCACTGTGATATCTAGAACTTCTCAACCTCTTCCTGCATCAAAGAAGCAATACTGTGAATTTATACATCTGCAACCCTTTACGTATTTAAGCATATTTCCGATGTGTGTGTGTGGGTGTGTGTGTGTGTGTGTGTGTGTGTCCAGGAGCTCAAACGCCCGGTCAGCTCAAACGCCCGGTCAGCTCAACCGAGCCTCATGTCCCCGAGTCTATTACCAGCAAATTGAATTGTATCAAGAAGTGTTGGGGGTCGCCCCGAATAGTTGGAACAGATGTAGCCTCCGGAAGCTACGACCTTGATCGCGCTACCAGACACAATCGAGTCGGGAAACCCCAATAAACTCAATACAATGGAAGCGTACAACCTGTTCGATACTGATTCCTGAGTCCATGATCCGTCTGCCTGCAGGGGCAGTCCGAAGAAGGCTGCTCGACATTATCTGTCTACAAGCAGGAACGCAAGGAGATAGCACTAGTTAGCGTGAGTGCCGACAAGGAACTGACTGCAGGAGAGAAGCGAGCACCAGCCCTGGGTGAGAGAGCTCGCAAACGACGGCCTCCTCACTTCTGCCGGTTGATGCAGGGAAGACTAGAAACTAGAGGAAACCTATGAAGGTCACAAAACACCGCGAAACCGCAGCTGCAAATCGAATCCAAACTCAACTCCGACGAAAGTCAGCAGCAGCAGATAAATTATAAACAGCGTTGTTAGGGTACAAATTTCATTTTTTATTTATTTCATACAATTTTTCGTAATTGGAACCTAAACCACGAGTTTTATCAAAAAATGGTTTTGTGACAATTTGTAGGTCTATCAAAAACCTACGATTAATCATTCTAAAGTTTTTACTTATCCTACGTTCATTGGTGTCGAATTGGAAATTTCGATTTTTCTCCAGCATTTCCGGAGGGTAAAACCAGAACTGATGGTCACGTGAGACTGGTCAACGAACTCGTCTTTCCTTTTGGACTTATAAACAAGTGAATCAAATACCAACTTGATTCTTTCATTTTTTCGGGAATTATCGTATTTACGGATGGATGGTCGACATGACGGACATACGGAACAACACACAGATACCTTCGACAAAGCCTGATTTTCAACTCCAGAGGTCTCGGAACGTGAGGATCTGTTGCAAAATTAAGAAGTGAGATTTCGAAAGTTTCTAATACTTTCTCAGTCATAAATTATGGGAATCTGAAACGAACAATATATCCACAAGATTATGAAGAGAACATGCAGAGTGTGTGAATCGACATAGGAGCTATTATAGCATGTAGAGGATGTTTCTATGAGGGAAAAGAAGACAGGAGATTATAGAAAGAGATTTTAGGGGTTTTGAGAATAAGTAAGATTAGATATTGGAATGAATAGGTAATGGGCAATTCAGAACAATTTTTGAGAGATGCTAGAGAGCAGATGTTGTAGGAACCCGAAGAGACACATCATGAATGTACAAAAATTGAAAAATACCCTGGCGAAGAAATATTATAGAAACTTTGTTTAATTATAGGCTAGGAGACCTGATCACGTGACCAAAAGTTTGACAATTTATCCAGTGTAATTGATATCGTGTTTAAATTATTTATCTTTTTATATTAACTATAATGATAACTTACTCAGTAGGAACCAAAATATTGCTGATCCCCTCACGTTGTAGAGAACTAAATAAGGTGAACTTAACTTCTCTGAATCTGAAGATTGAAAGAATTGAGAAGGAAGTTACTAACGTAGCATTCGCATAATTTGATGTCATGGTTCACGAAGTAAACACTCTTATGCTAGAAACACGAAAATAGCAGATAAGAAATAAAAATTCTTCCTTGCCTTCACTGGAATCCACGTTTGAAAAACAAAGTAATGAATAAGAAACAAATTGATAATTATATGTTTTAGTAGGTCAAATCATCTCCTGAACTTATGCAATACAGCAGAAAAGACATAGTGCGTAAACAATCACAATTAAATTTCCAGTCGCATACGGAAAGAAGGCAGTCAAGATATTTTGTGAGGAATGAACATTTGTCATTCCACACAATTTAAAATTTTGTATTTTCTCACAATTTTGAAAGGATATGCAAGTGTCTTGAAAAGGTTTTGGGCAACAGTTTCTCCTTTCCAAAAAGAAAAATAGCCCTTACATGCCTTCCCCCCCCCCCCCCCCCCCTCTCCTGAATTCTCTCGTTCTTCTTCAGCAGCTCTTCAAGATTTCTCTTCCTTCTTTATCCATTTATTTCTCCTCCTCTACTTCGAATTGGTGAAATCTCCACTAACGGATTTCATACATTGCATGCAGACTGATGAATCAGTAATTTCATAATATTCACTAGTTTCAATTGTGGATATCAACAGCCGCTGAGAGGAAAGAATTAATTCTCTCTGCTGCACATAATATCGGCCTCCAGCCAAAAAAAAAAACGATTTCAACTGGAGGACTGCAGCAAAGGGTCACCCATCCGAGCGCTAACCGTGGCAGCCTATGCGTAGCATCCAAGATCTGAAAGTACCGAGAATCACCAGCCAGCTACTGCTGTCAGTTATATAAGATCATATATGGGTTCACAAAAGTTATCAAACCAACCAAAAACGCCTAATGGCTTTTTTAAACAATTTTATCGCATAAACCCTAATTTTCTCAGAAATTCGACGTAACAGGTCATTCATATACCCGTATTCGTCTATAGCACGAACAATACATAGAGGGTGCCTAGTTGAATTCAAAAAACATGAAACGGGTACAGAAATTCAGACATGTACTATCAAAAGTATACCAAGTTTTCAATATATCATAGATTACCTTCATAATAAGACCAGGTTTTTGCGATTCTGTACTTCCAGTGTTCCCGACTTGAAGCCATGTTAAACTTACCCGATTCCTACCTGACGGACATCTTCTTTTTGCAACAACTCACGTCTACACCGAAATAGATATCGAGTTGATATCTTGAGAAGAGCCTTAGAAAACAATATACTATGTTTGTATACAACATTTCGTTCAAAATTTTGAAAAAAAAATTTTTTTGCGAATTTTTCTACAAAATTTTGAACCAAATGTTGTATACAAACGTAGTTTATTGTTTTCTAAGGCACTCCCCAAAAAGCAACTCGATATCTTTTTCGGTGCGGCCGTGAGTTGTTGCAATAAAAATCGATAATTTGGGTCACGTGACCTATGTGCGATAACATGTTCCGATAACATGGCCTTAAATCTCATCCTTCGATGCCCACTTCCCTAAGATCGACTTGGAGGCTACGTTAAATAATGTTATTTTAAATTGAATCCAGTTTGAACTCTGTTGGAATATAATACGTTAAATTCAGTTTGATACGATTGGAAATTATTAGAATCCAAATAATCCAGTTGTCTGAATCATATTAAAAACAACTGAACTCCTAAGATTTTCGTTTGAATCACACTGAATCACAACAGATTGCACCAACCAACCTGAATGGCATCTGAGTTCCTTTGAATTCTATTGAATGTAATTCAATCGCACTGAATTCTACTGGACTCTTTATAAAAAATGGGTTAATTGAATTCCACTTAATTTGACTAGATTCTATTCCAGACAACTTAATAACAAATTAGTTATTTACAGTTTCTTCAACGTTTAATTGTTTCAATTTATTACGTTTTCTTAACCGTAATTCAATGCGTGATTTGGAATGTGAATCAAACGACCCACACCTCATCAATAAATATACGATCCTCCTGCATTTAAGAACTTTTTATTTTCAACTCGCTTAAATCGTGCATTGTATGCAATTATTTTTAAGAAATGATAGTTTAAATTCTAAACTTGATTAGAGCCAAACATGACTTCTACTAAACCATTAGGTGATTAATTTGTGACAAAATAAAATGAATTCAGAAGGTCAACGGACAATAGGTATTACGCGTATGATTTTGCGTGCGTCATAAAATTTGAACATTCATATGTGAAATTGAAATTAAATGCTGAAATGATTCAACGCATTTCCATGAAGAGACTGATAATAATCGATTTTGAATATCAAAGAGAATATTGTATGTAATAGGTACATTAAAGCAATAATTTATGGAAATATTTGTTTCAAAGGGAATTAAAAGCACTACTTTTTAGAGTGAGAGTATAATAGTTCATTACACACTGAGTGGGAAAACGGGCAATTCCGCGCCGAGTATGAGATTGAGCACCGAGGCGAAGCCGAGGTGCTCAACTCATACAAGGCGCTATCGCCCGTTTTCCCCGAGGTGTGTATACTATTTTCCTCGATAGTAGAGGTAAACGAGACTCATGATAGGGCCTTGGGAGAGTAATACAGTAACGGAAGGTCCGAGGAATTGACAGGTTTCTTTTTACAAAGTAATGTCATAACAAACAAAGGAAGGGGGAAAGCGAAAATGGGGCGAACGAAAAGGGGGTGGAGACCCCCAGTGGATGTCCAGGGAGTGAGGCCTCCGGTTGGGGATGGAGAGTGCGAAGCCTCCTCCATTCACAAAACAGGAGGAAAATCGGCTGTTTCCCTCCCGAAAACAGGAGGGGAATCATCGAGTTTACCTCTGCTATCGAGGAAATGTATTGTATTTCAAAAGAAATCCATTTGTTTGTAAGTCTTAATTCTAAACCTTTCAACAGTGAGGGCACACAAGCAGGGTCCTCTTCGTGCGCTATTATGGGGTTCCCCCTATGTATTGTCAATGTGAGCCCCTGACGATGGCTATCTTCATAAAAAGCGCTAAAAGGGGCTTCTTTCACACGGGCGTTGATATAATTATGTAAAATTATTCTCTCTCTCCTTAATATTGAAACTATTAGACTTGTTCGCCTAGAGGAAGGCTTTGATTTCGATTTATGGAGGAAAATAAAATTCTGGATGGGTTATTTCATCTAAGAAAAATTGTAAATTTGAATAAAAACATAGAGAAAGTTATTCCACATCCATTTGAAGGGGTAAAATCCATTCCGCCTGATTATTCGTAGATAGGTAGATACTCATATCAATGGTACGAACTGATGTAGAATCAATTCAAATCTCTTGCAAATTTATACCAAACGAAATCTCCTGAACTCTCAGAATCCTTTACCATCTACGATATCTGAACATCTTTGAAAATGTATACTACTTCAAAATCCGTAAATCTTTATCATGAATAATAAAATAGGCAATTCAGAAAGAGGAAAGCTAGAATTGTTTATTTAATAGCGGTAATTTTGGTTCCTGGTTTTTGCTTTCTCTTCAGGGATAATCAAGGGCTTGTCTTACTCTTTAGAGGATTACCTGAAATTGTATTGAGGCGAGTAACATTTTAAAAATTCATTCATAAATCATGCAGCCGTCATTATTCTAAATAACGAAAGTAGACATTTTGATAAGGACCAACCTAATAGAATTGTATAAAATCCTCTAAGGAATAAAATAAATCCTGGATCATTAGGATTAAATAGAAATTGTAACTCTTCCTCAAACAAAAAGAAAACTCAAACATTAAACAAATTCTGTTAAATAAACAATCCTAATCCTTCTCATAAATCCTTAAAAATTTCTGTCAACTTTCAATATTGATTATACATAGTAAACATCCTTGATTCAATCACAGATGTATAGATAGTAATATATTCATATAGTAATTAAATTCTTATAAAATTTGAACAATTCACAGAGAGCTTCATAAGAGCTCCATGTATTCTAATAAATAAACTTTCAAATTAACCTTAAGTTGACTAGTTGAGGGGCTTTTGAGCCTAAGAGCTTTTGAAGGCAATTCAATTTGGAGTTTGCATTTAAATAAAAAAATCCTTTGGTGAGGATTTGCTCGAATAAAGAACGAGTTCTCTTATTCATGATTGTAAAAAAAATTTCCTCCAGAGATAAAATATATAAAATCGGATTTAAGCTTTCTGTGTCACTACGACGATCTTTATATTTTATGTATAATTTGCTGGAACAGTATGGTTTCAATGAAGTAGGAACTTGGAATTTTACTTTGATGATGAAAATCATAAGGCAAATTCTTGTAACGAAATAAATGAGATAGGAATAAGATGAAAAAAAATAGGCGTGGTACACCCTTGAGAACATGGTCTGAAAGATGTATACTGCGTAGGAGATATGAAAATCAAAGGAATGAGTAAGAGAAAAGGGAATTAGGAAAAGAAAAAAAATCGAGGTTGCGTCCCAGTATCTGGGAGGTATATCCCAGTCGAGAAACCCCTCATGGGGTTTTACCTTATATCAACCTTAATTTTGTCCTCAGGTCTTCGAAGTGTTACTCGTAAATTGAAAAATGTATAAAGCTTTCGTGCACGTCAACAATATTCAATTTTCATTTATAAGTTGGGTGAATTCAATTCTATTTATTTTGCTCCTGACTTTATTGAAGTTGCAAAAGCTTCTCTATTCTCTGCCAACTGCAGATACACACTCAGCGAGTGTGAAAAGAATTTATTTGCAATTTTTATGTAAGAATTTTATAGCAATAGAAAATAATGGTGAGCAATAATTATATGAACGCAAAAAACCATTGCTGTAGATTTTTTTGCACCTCATTTTGAACAATGTAAATGATGTAAACAATGTAAACAATCATGTAATAGTATGTTGCATTACAATGGGTATAACCGAGCGTTAGCACCCGAGTGCGAGGTGGCTGCCCAAGCGAAGCGAGGGCTGCAATCGCACGAGGTGCAAGAGCTCGGTTTCGCCCCCTGTAATGCATATCGTTTTTCACAACACCACCACTGAAACACCATTCATACATGCATGTACAGTCAGTGCGAGAAATACGCCTATACAATAATAAGGAGTAAACCTATAGGTTTGAAACTTTTTCTTCAGCCCCTAGGGTTGGAAAACTAGGAAATGCAACCCTAGGGTTGGGAATCGAATGATGAGGAGTCAACCTATAGATTTAAAACTTTTTTTAGCCCCTACGGTTGAAAAACTAGAAATTTCAACCCTAGGGTTGGAAATCGACGTTTCGCCTCGCTTTACAGGCATGTATGTATGGAGTTTCAGTGGTCGTGTTGTGAAAAAACATTTACATCGTCCCCTCAACTTTCTCTGTACATAATTTTTGTTGTAACTCAAAACTACAATAAATTCGATGTTCTCTCAAAGTTTGGCATTTTTTATGTGAAGTGATTTCAATCAAACATGAATATAGTTTGAATTATTATAAGGCTGCGCTTCATCATCCCGAATTTCGGGACGGCTAGCATTTTTCTCAAAGTTGACTGCACATCCCAAATAAGTTCAATTTATTATTTTCATTACCCTTAATATTTAATTTTCTCAACCCTTTAAATCAACCTACTTAATTCTAAGGAAATAATACTTAGGAAAATTAACGTAGTATACTATAAAGGCTGATGTCCTGCGTTCACGAAATTGTACTTTTTAAATTCTTTTGTCAAAGAAAAGGTGTTGATTTTATGTGGTAATTGACTCTAGCGGATGTCGTAGAATCTCTACGTTTTGATACCTCCTGATAAAAAAGTTTTGTGACAGTGTCTGTCAGTAGTTATTTCTGCCGTCATCGTTCTCGTCTGAATATCGGATTACTTTTTGGGGACTAATCAGATTGGATTGCCCTTTGACGCACGTTTTCAGGAATACGAGAATAAGGTCGACCTTATTAACCAGCCCTTTTTACAAAAAAAAATCTGCCCGCTGCGCAGGCACATTCTCATGGCGCGCTGCACGCTTTGCTCGCAAGTTTGAACGTGCATGGGGCGCACGTCTTTCGGATCTCGCGCTTTGCGCTCGATATTAGATGTGCCTCGCGCTACGCGTTTGGTCTTTGTACTTCCGTGCAATTGTGTATAAAGCTTTTGAAACTAAAAAGTAGAATGTCGGCTACTTTTATCTGATTAGTGTGAATTATTTTTTGTTAAAGCTTCTCCGGCTTTAAAGAGTACATTCTCATCGCTTGTCTCGTGCTGCACACTCGATCGAAGTTTGTCCAAAGCAGCAGAGAAGTTTTGCTGCCTAATTTTTTTTCACGTGTTGTGCACTTTTTCTAAAAATTCTTTTTTTTATTTTCAATTTCATTCTTAACGGTTGAAACAAAAACTTCTGTGCCAGCCTTAGTCCTTTTTTCAAAAATATTATTATATCATTCTTATAGTTATTTTTGTGATTAAAATGAAAAATACATATCCTGTTAAAGAAGTTGAAAACACATTTGAAGATATTTTCCTGGTGAAGAACTTGCGTCTACTTGATTTTTCCTAAGCTTGTGTCAATTGTACAAAAGTTCATTTTTCTTTATTTTATATATAATTTTTCATAAATGAATCAGAAACTACTTTTCCTATCAAAAAGTTAATTTTACCGAATTTGTAGATCTTTTTTTGGTGCACAATTTTAGTTCATTCAAACTCTCCCGTACCTTACATAGTCTGACCAAAAAGTAAATCTTTCTGTTTTTCATTTTTTTTTGTGCGACCACAATTTGAATTTTCCATTTTTTCAGAAAACAAGAAAAGTTTTAGAGATCTTCCTGGAAGTGTCCCGAAAAGAAACATTTTTTCCCTTTAAACTTTTTTTCATATACATTGTTTCACTTTTAACCTACTTCAAGGAACCGTACTTACAATTTTTAAGTCTTGGAAAAAATGTCACGGTGTTCCCCAAGCATGCAAAAGTGAACCAAAAATGGATCCAAAATCAGCTTACGTAGGAAGTTTCTATATTGTTCGTGGATGAAAAAATGTCAGATTAAAAATCTTAAAAGATTTGTTTCGCAAGTTATGAACGTTTTTGTATTTACGCTATGTGCATTCATGAAGAGCAAAGTAGAGCATTTGAGCACACACGTACTATCCGTTTTTTGAATTCAAGTCAAACAAATTGAGTACGTATCTATTATTTATTGTTAACAATATTTTTTCCGGAAATTTATTAATATGTCGATAAATTATTATTTAGGCCTAATGAATAATGCAAATTCGAATGGCTTCGTTTTTCCGATTTCTCTCAAAATGCTTCAGCTTATTTTTATGGAGTTCATGTTTTATAAAAATATGACAATTGCAAGCTTCTTTATATCCCGCTAGGTGGCCCATGCACATCTGTTATGTGGGATGGTTAGTGGCTAAAAGTAATTAATATCTAACTCCATTCAGATTCACTACACTTTAGGTTTCATTTTTGGTATGTCATCGGGAGCGATAGGCTAGAGATTTGATGACCTGCCATTTGCAAATAAATTTTGAAGAAAACCCTCTTGCCATGTAAGATTGTGCGAAAATCGCTCAAGTGCCGAACTTGGTACCTGTCATGTCGGGATTATGCGAAGAAGTAGGTATTTGAAGAATTATACCTTCTATTGCAGCTCTCAAAGCTATGCACAAGGTAGTGAATTCTTGTTTCAACTCTCGCAAAGCAGGATCTTCACTTGATGATTATATTGAGAAATTGAAAAAAAAGTTTGGAAAATAAGCATATACATATCCATATGCATATACACATACACGCAAAAGAAGGTTTCCAATTTATTGAGAGGAATAATGGCTGAGGTTTTAAGTCAGAGCAGAGTGGCGAGTCAATTCATCGTGACTTCTTAAAGTTCTGAAAACGTTATAAAGTATATGGTTATTATCGTGATACTTAGTTATCAAATCTACTTGATGCTGTAATTGAATTTTTCATCGCTACATTCGTAACTGTAGATTCTAAGTATTAGAAAAAAGGTATTACTTACTTCATTTTTATTTACATGCAAATTATGAATACCACTATTATTTGCTCAATTTTATAAAGAAAATGAAAGGAAAAAACAAGGAAACATTTTGAAAAATTGAAAAAAAAATTTGTTTTAAACCAGAAAAATAAACAAAAGAAGGGATCAGTTAACCACTATGTTCTCGCTGTTGATCCTAGGGCCCGCTAAAAATGGTTTCATTAAACTTGTTCTAAAAATTATGATTTAGCAGATAATTTCAATCAATTTTTCAATCACATAATTTGCTTTTGTAATGTATCTGGTACGAACAAAAAATTTGTTGTCAGTCGATAGCATCAGCCGATTTCGAAAAAAAAAATATTATCAACAATAAATAATAAATAAATACTCGATATGTTGGACTTGGAATAAGAACGGATTGTACGTGTGTGCTCAAATACTCTACTTTGCTCTTCATGAATGTGCTTAGCATGAATACATTAGCGTCCATAACTTGCGAGACCGATCACTTAGGATCTTCAATTTTACATTTTTTTCATTTACGAACAATATAGAAACTTTCTTTCTACAAAACCCGAACTCCATAAAAATAAGTTGAAGCATTTTGAAAGAAGTCGGAAGAACGAAGCTATTCAAATTTGCATTAATAATTAGACCAACATACTGATTTATCAACATATCAATAAGTTTCCGAAAAAAATAATATTTTAAACAATAAATAATAAATACATACTTAATCGGTTTTACTTGAAGTCAAAAAACGGCTTGTACGTGTGCGCTCAAATTTCCTACTTTGCTCTTCAGGAAATGAGAGAACTGGGGGAAAAGAAAGAGTGAGAAAAGCAAATAGCATGGGAGGAAGAATTAAACAACATTAGATCGGAAGGTGAGGCTTGGAAATTTATCAATAGGG
>WSXT02044053.1:0-13216 GCA_011762715.2 Neuroterus valhalla | reverse complement strand
TTTTTGTTTTTAATTTGAAATTTCAAATTCATACACAGAACAGAAGTTTCCCAATTTTTCACTTGATATCATTTTATACTACCCAAAACTGTACATACAAAAAATTTAACATTATTTATTGTACCATATACAAGTTTTGAATTTTTTTTTTTGTTTTTAATTTGAAATTTCAAATTCATACACAGAACAGAAGTTTCCCAATTTTTCACTTGATATCATTTTATACTACCCAAAACTGTACATACAAAAAATTTAACATTATTTGTTGTACCATATACAAGTTTTGAATTTTTTGTTTGTTTTTAATTTGAAATTTTCAAATTCATACACAGAACAGAAGTTTCCCAATTTTTCAGTTGATATCGTTATTTGCTACCCAAAACTTTACATACAAAAAATTTAACATTTTTTTTGTACCATAGACAAGTTTGAATTTTTTGTTTGTTTTTAATTTGAAATTTTCAAATTCATACACAGAACAGAAGTTTTCCTATTTTTTAGTTGATATCATTACTTACTACCCAAAACCGTATATACAAAAAAATGAACCAAATAACGTGTTTATCTGCGAATCGAAAATTCTCGTTTCTCTCAAAAAATTACTATTTTCGATTTCTGTCTCTTTAAAATTTATGTGAGTTTTGAATTTGTCACTAAGAATATCATAAGAAATAGATACTTCTACCGTTCATCAATTTATTTTTGCAACTTTTCCGGAAATTATTGTTGTTTTGAGAAAGACAAAAATTTTGTGTAAATTGTCCAAAAGCGGTGTAAAATTTTCGCACGTATTTAAAAGAGAAGCAACTTTGCTGAGTAAACTTTCTTTGTAGCTCGCGTATTTTTTGAAAAATAAGACTGTCAGATTGCAAAAAAGTGTGAAATCCTACACTAGAATAAAAAAAGAAAAGTTAAATATTCTATGTTGTTCGAAATACACATATGTAATTTGGGAAAAAAATTGTCAACATTTTTTGAAAATCAAAATTTTGAAAAAAGTTTGGGTAGAAAGTAAAAATGAGCAGGAAGGATTTATTAAAATAAAATATTGGTAAATAATAATATTCAATGGAACAATTGTAATATCCAATACAATATTCATGTAAAATCCTTTTATTTATTGTTAATTTATTATTCATTAATTTATCCTTCTCATTAATTTCTTTTCGAAAGTACTCTTATTCCAAAAAGGAACTTTACACCAAAGACGTCCTTTAAAACATTAGAGTCTTTAAGTGCATAATTTATAAATAGCACTGTTTGCAAAAATCTTATTTTCAACTATCGGAAAACAATAACATTCTTTCCAAATAAAAAAATTTTATGGCGATATATATCCCCCATAGCAACAGCATATTATGAGATATCATATCAATAAGGTGGAAATTTCGATTTCTCTGGAACATTCATAGGTGATATATTGGGATATGATTATATGAAGGTTTTGCGATATTTGAAAGTTTAACTCAGATATCTCAGAAATATTGCCATATCCTATGTGAAACTTTTGAATAACTTCAAAAACGTCGCAAAAATCTCTTAGATCATTGAATTTAACAGTATAGAAACGTCATTGAATCCCGGTAAAATTCCACTGATTCTACGCAGCTTTGAACTTTTCCAAGTTTAGAAAGCCGGTTTCAACGCAAGAATTTATTTTTCATTTAGAATCGAAACCGACACCTTGTAAATTCTTAGATCTAAAATCTATTCTAAATTCAAATTATTTCTTCAGCTGCAATTGGGACTGCGTTTGTGATCTTTGGACACGCAAATAGCTAGAGAAATAATCAAATAATCACTGCCGTAGAATCACCTAATTCTCAACGCTGGTCTAAACTTCGAGCACCCTAAGAGTTAATTTCGTTGAACAAACAAAAAAAAAAAACTTTTAAAATGAAACGAATTTTATTTTTGCAGCTTGTTCCAAAAGCTGGAAACCTTCAGCTCCGATTGATTTTATGTAAAAGGAGGAAGAGGTATATAAATTTTAATAGTAGTAGAAATAACCATAGGAAATAGTTTTTGAAATTGCATTTTCATGTAAATAATGTACCCAAATATCTCTAATAATAAGATAATATATACGTTGGTTTCGTAATTTTGTACTCTCGAACCTTCAAAACGAAATTACTGTGTCAGTAGTGGTTTGCAAATGCTTTCTTTTACTATATTCGTTTATTACCATTTTTTACTAATAGTGAATGATGATATTTGGCAGATAGAAGAAACCTTTTAGAAAGAGAAAAAATAATTAAGGGAAAAGCGGTACTATTTTATAGACTTCCTTCGGTCAAATCCTTTTTCATTCAAATCGAAGTTCGAAATTTTTAAAAGATATCCTGTTGGTCATAGGAGCTCATGAACCTTATGGGTTAATCCATGTAAACCTTTTTATAATGATAAAAGAATTAGCCTTGAGGGCCATGGAATTCCGTAGCCTTCAAATTCGAAAGTTTCAATAAATTATCTCTTGTTCCTATAAAGTCGTAGGCCTCCTAGAAATGAAATTAATATCAACGTCTAGTTGACGTATAATATATTTACGGACCACGAATTCAAAAATAGTTCCAAATGTGGATAGGAATTGCATTGAAAAATTTGGAAGAATAACTATGTTCCTTAACAAAATGCGAAATACGGAACACAGAATAAAAACAAGACATCCATATATGGCATATATTCAATCGTTCGTGATTACAATGTATTCCAGTCATTCGTGTGCCTATTATGGTGAAATTTTCCAAAGCGTCAAGGCTCTGGTATCCAGATTCATGTGACCTACCGAACCAAACATGAAAGTAAACCTTGCAAGGTCAGCGATCTGATGCCAGCACATCGTGGTCAGTATCAAAGTGACTCAGAAATGAACCACACCAACCAATTACATACGCTGTTGCTCCAGAAAAAAAGCAATCTGAGACTTTTTGAAGAATCTACAATTCAAGAAAAAATTAACCCAGATTCCTGCAAAAAGAAGTGGGAGGGATTGAAGAAAATTGATGAACAGTCATTAGCCAATTCAATTCACCAAAATCGCAATAACTTCGTCCTTTTATCTAAAATCAAAAAGCTATAATATTCTGAAACTCGAATGGAGCGAACCCCATTTTTTAAAAATTCTTTCCTTTTTTGCTTTACATTTTTTATTATTTTTTTATTTAAACAATTATCTTTATAATCATCAGGAAGAGACTGGAGCAACTGACAAGGCAGAATATTCTTGGTAGTGAATCCTGGATCTGGATGAATCTCTTCCAACAGATATAAAATACTTCCTGATAAAAAAGCTCATTCTTTTGTATGCCAGACATTGCTCCGAAACAATACAGTCACTGAACTGTGCAACGGTATTTCCGTGGATTCTATGGGGTACCGAATCCCATACTTATTTCGCAATAAAAGCAGAGTGAAAAAATAAAGTTTGATGAAACTTTCTCTACATTCTGCTACCTTTGGTATAATATTTTGTTCACTTATTTCTTGAAAAAATATTGTTAACATTTTGAATAAACACTCACGTTCTGAAGAGCTTTGTCTTTTTCTTCAAGTTTGGCATTGACTTGCATAAGAGCTTCCTGGGTCTGATCGAGCTCATTTTCGATGGTCTGGATCTTCTTCTGGAGAGCACGTGCCTCTTCCTCTGCCTGTGAAATAGATAGAAAAATTTCATTAGAAAAAGTTTAAATAAATAACGATAAAAAATAGTTTTAGACTCAATGAGATCAAGTCCTTAGAAAACTTAATCAATTCTCAAGTTTTTTAAATTCGAGTTACTTCTATGCTCATGGGGACAAAAGTACTCGACTTGATCAAGTCTTCTTTTAATTAGAGGTTTTTAAATATTTAAAAAAATTGAACATACTTTTTCGGCACGCGCGTTGGCATCGCGGGCCTGCTGTTCGCAAAGCAACGCGCGATCCATCGCGTTGTCCTTCTCCAGCTTCATTCCCTGCATCTTCTTCTTAATCGCGTCCATGGTAACTGTTTTGTTTTTCTTCTACGGAGAAATCTGTAAAACATAATAATTTTTCATTAATTTATATGAGAATTAATAATCATTGGAGATCAGCGGTACAAAAGGTTATAAATTCCGTCTTTTCGAAAATAGGATCATTAGCTCAAAAAATCAGATAAATCATCCTCCTTTCTAATAAACATTATAGGGAGAGGGTTTTTAATGTAATCTATCACATCTGTCAGTTTTCCGCAAGTTTAAGCAACATTTTATGATTTTTTCTATGAATTAAAATTGAATTTCTTTGAATTGAGAATTAGAATCTAAATCACCGTCTAAAACTGAAAAAACTAAATGACATTTTACAATAAAACTTGAAGCTCCAATTAGGCATCTTAATCTTATATCTAGATGGCAACTTTTTTTTTCTTGAATCAAAAATTCCATTTTTGGCAATCGTTTATTCTATCTCCTGAAGAACCGTAAATAGCGTTTACAACCCTATGGAACGCAACCTTTCATTTGTTTAATTATTTTTCCAAAACATTAGATAAGTACTTTAAAACGTTTCTATTTTCGGATTTTAAAATTTTATGTAGGCCTCCGCTTTTGAGGGACTTTCAAATGAAAACTGTGTACAATTTATCAATTTGTCATAATAAATTTGAACAAATTGATTATGACCTGAAAATTACTCGAATGTGAATAATTCAAATGAATTTTTGGAACCAGATGTTTGTAGCAATCCTGCGTTATGGAACGCAACCATTCATTTATTTGAATATTTTCTTCCGAAACATTAGTACTTTAAACGTTTCTAATTTCTGATTTTTCAATCTTATTGAGGCGGTCGCTTTTGAGTAAAATGATTCTACTAAAATCTGGAAATATTAAATTATTTACGGATGCAGAATTCTAAATCATTTAATTTCAGACGATAATATTTTGGAAATCAAATCATTTCCAATCATTAACCCTTGAAATTTGAAATAATACAATTTTTTTCTAAATTGTTTGAATTTAAAAGGTTTTAATGCCGGTATCTGAAATAGTGAAAATTGCACTATTTGAATGGGTGAAAGCTATTTCACTATTGAAACAGTGAAATCGTTTTCTTGCAACATTTCAATTAGTGAAATTCACTATTGTCATAGTGCAATTTTCACTAGCGTTCAATGAGTCAAAAATGACTAATTCAAATAGTGAATCTGAAATGGAAGAAAAGTATACCCTCAATTACTTATTTTCGATCAGAAATACTTGAAGTTTATTTATTAGTTAATGATATAACTATAATACTTGATAGTAGCTCGTGTCATAAATTTACTTCTAAAAGAATAATTTTTCAAAATAATATTTGTCTAAAATGCAGAAATTAATCGTTTTTTTAGTCGTGCATAATTATGTGAGAATATCTCTATTGAATATCAGAGTAAACCGACCAATTAAATCACCCATTCTGAGAAGTAAGTACAGCTAATATATTTCTTAAACTGGCAGAATAGATGTTAAATTTATTTTCAATAATAACGCATCGACGCGTTCCGAAATATTTTTCTGCTCCTTCTCAAGATGCGAAAATTACAAACAATTTCGAAGATTCGAAGGGACGACTGAAATATCAAGAAAAATGAAATTCCCGACATTGTGAAATTTCAAATTTAAAAATTCCCGTATAATGAAATTCCTGAAATTATAAATTTGCCGAAATTATTTCTTAAATTAAAAATAACAATCAATGTAAGAAAATTATATTCAAAAAATAAATTCAATCACGTGTGCTAATAAACTGCAAGATATAATTCAGCACTGATTTATCTCTACGTTTCTTTTTAATTAAAACAAAAAATATTAAAAATTCGAGTTCGTAAATATTTTCCACAATTTTTCTGAATACTATGCACATTTTCAAATAAAATTGTTTATTCAAAAATACATTTTCTTCAAGTATTGTTTTTTTTAAATTGAAGAAATAATCTTTTTAAAATGCAAACATTTAGAAAAAATTTATTTTTAATAAATAAATGCTATTTAATGAAAGAAAAAATTGAATTGTTTCCTTTCGGGAATTTTATAATTTGGAAATTTCCTACTTCAAATATTTCATAATTCGACAACTTTCTGTCAGGAATTTTGTTATTCGGGATTCTTATATTTCAGAAATTTTTTAACTTGGGGAAATTGATTATTTGATTTACGATTCATCGATACATAAATGTTGAATATTTCAAAATATACCTGTAGTTAAATAACGTGATATTTTTATTTACTGAATACCCTTTTTTTTTGTTAACCTAATGCTCAGAATATATTTAAAACTGACAATGACTCATTTTAAAGGCTTTAGGCATTGCGATTTTTTATTTTCCTTTAAAACATACATTATTTTTTTGATGCTCGCTGAATTCGAATATATTTTTTTTCGATAATATTATTTGATTATATTATTTCTTTCTATTTTTAAGACAAAAAGACTCGTTATAATGTGGAGTGGTTTATTTCAAGGTATGAATAACGATAAAATCGCGAGAATGATTCGGAATGAGTTGCAATTAATAAATACGATTGAATGAAATAATATCGCATTGATTATTTTTATCAAGACCTGTGACTGTAGCTAATCCACTGTTTAAATTAGCGAAATTTACTATTCTAATTAGTTAAATCCGCCGGATCGAATTAGCGAAATCCACTATTTGAATTAGTGGTAACCACTTTCCGCATTAGTGAAATCTTCTAATTTATTTAGTGAAACCGTAAAACCACTAATTGAAATAGTGAATTTCACTATTTCATAGTGACCCACTTTTTTAAAAATGAAATAGTGAGAATTCACTGTGAAATAGTGAAATTCACTATTTGACATTCAGAGAGGTGACTTTCAAATGGAAACTGTGAACAATTTAAATAATTTTTGATTGAATACTCTCTCCTTTTTATAAACTAAAAATTATTTTCGACCTAAAAATTACTCGAATGTTAATAATTCAAATAAATTTTTTGGAACCAGATGTCTGTAGCAATCCTGCGTTATGGAACGCAACCATTAATTTATTTGAATATTTTTCCAACACATTAGATGAGTACTTTAAAACGTTTCTAATTTCTGATTTTCAAATTTTATTGAGGCCTTCAATATTTTGAAAATTTAATAATTACCAATCATTAACCTTTGAAATTTGAATGATACAATTTTTTTTTGAATCGTTTGAATTCAAAAGGTTTCAATGCCTGTGACTTTCAAATGAGAACTGTGAACCATTTAAATAATCTCGAATAATTTTTGATTAAATACTATCTCTTTTCTATGAACTAAAAGTTAATTTTGACCTAAAAATTACTCGAATGTGAATAATTCAAATAAATTTTTTGGAACCAGATGTTTGTAGCAATCCTGCGTTATGGAACGCAATTATTCATTTATTTGATTATTTTTCCAAAACATTAGATGAGTACTTTAAAACGTTTCTAATTTCTGATTTTCAAATTTTATTGAGGCCTTCAATATTTTGAAAATTTAATAATTACCAATCATTAACCTTTGAAATTTGAATGATACAATTTTTTTTTGAATCGTTTGAATTCAAAAGGTTTCAATGCCTGTGACTTTCAAATGAGAACTGTGAACCATTTAAATAATCTCGAATAATTTTTGATTAAATACTATCTCTTTTCTATGAACTAAAAGTTAATTTTGACCTAAAAATTACTCGAATGTGAATAATTCAAATAAATTTTTTGGAACCAGATGTTTGTAGCAATCCTGCGTTATGGAACGCAATTATTCATTTATTTGATTATTTTTCCAAAACATTAGATGAGTACTTTAAAACGTTTCTAATTTCTGATTTTTTAATTTCATTGAGGCCTTCGCTTTTAAGTAAAATGTTTCTACAATCTGGAAATATTAAATCATTTACTGATACAGAATTCAAAATCGTTTAATTTCAGACGACAACATTTTGGAAATTAAATAATTTCCAATCATCAACCCTTGAAATTTGAAATAATAGAATTTTTTTAAATCGTTTAAATTTAAAAGGTTTCAATGCCAGTGACTTTCAAATGAAAAATGTGTATAATTTAAATAATTTTCGATCGAATACTATGTCTTTTTTATGAACTAAAAATTAATTTTGACCTTAAAATTGATTTTGACCCAAAAATCAATTATGACCTTAAAATTACTCGAATTTGAATAATTCAAATGAATTTTTTGAAACCAGATGTCTGTAGCAATCCTGCGTTATTAATGGGAGAAAGTGTTCTGAAGCGCACTATAATTCGTCAATAATGTATTGATTTTAAAACCAATAAATTAGCCACATTCTTGAAATACGTGTCATTAAAAAAATGTTATAAATTCCATGACTCCATCACGTATCGACGCTTCTAGAGAGGGATGTTGATTGTGCATCGATATATAATTAGCAAACTGCCTGGCACTTTATTTATAGAGGAAGGTCTTGGCTGTAGAAATTCTGGACTCCCTCTGTTCGTGGTTGATACTAAACATTGTTAATGTGAACCAAATCATGTCAACTCCTTAAGATGCAGTTTTTTATTTCGGCACATATTTCAATCTCACTCAAAAGCAATTGAAGAACAAAAAGTTTGAAGAACAAAAAGTTTGAAGAACGTTAAGACATTTTAAGACATTTTAAATGTCTCAAGATTCAGATTCAGAGCATGGATTATCACACGTTTCCGACGTTTCGGAATCATCTATTCCTGACGATTAAAAATAGATTGCTGCTCTAGAAAATTCTTTACAAAAAATCGTCTGACGTTGATTAATTATACTGAAAATTTAAATAATTTTCCATGTGTGGAGAGAAGAAAGTTGCATTTAGACAAATTACTTTTATAACGTTTTAATCGTAGTTATCGGCATAAATTTGGTGTATTCTTAGGAATCTATGTTTGTAGATGACATACTTATTTACCAAATAGAATTAAAATAGAATCTCCCTCTAACAAAATATTTTTTGTCGTCCAAAACATGGATACAAAAAAATAAAAAATTGTTACACTCTCCACATACTTTTTCACATTATAATCACATTTAATTCACATTACTATCGAAAAATAAAAATCCAAAAGAAAAAATTAACATTGCCTATTTAAGGGCGAAAATAATTTCCTGAAATTCGAGACTTTCAGTCAATTTAAAACTGTTTCGGTTAACTGAAGACGTGTAAAAAAAACGCGAGCTCTTTTCTCCCACGCACTTGATCTTGCAATCGGGGTTTGACACAATTGGGTATAAGGGAGAGGGAGCTGCTTATTTTTTTTATTTTTTTTTTTTTTTGAACGGGGAATGATGCAAGAAACATTCCGTTAGTTTTTACAAATCCTCGAACCGGCTTCTCGCGTGAATCGCAAGAGGAGGGTTATTTTTACACCGGGGAGAGCGCGGAGGCGTCGACTTGCCTCCTTCAGGCCATTTCGGGTTACGCATATCGAGCATCGTCGACGGCTACGTCGCAAAGACGGTGTCCTCTTACCAACTTACGTTATTTCTTCTAACACCTGGAGATATTAATCCTCAATTCAGATTTGAAAAATCACTTTATCCCACTTTTTCAAAAAATTTGTTAGATTCTATTGTAAATAGACCACAGAAAAAGGACATTTTGAAATTATTCTCCTAAATTAAGGAGGTCATTTTTTATTTATATAGAAGAACAATCTAAATAATTTTTCCACTGTGAAACTGTTAAGGTCTGTTACCATTATGCTTATTATTGAACTAACGGTTACAGAAAGTTTATGTTTTCCTTAAAAAAGAACTCAATTGGTGAAAAATTATTTTTCAAAAACCCGGAAAGGGGTATTCTAGAAAACTGAAACCTTCTTCAAAAAGAGGGCATGAGTTCTCAAGGTTACGTTAATTAAAATACCGTCACGTTATTAAAATACCGACAAAGAAAGTAATTATTAATTCAATATTATATAATATTTAAGGAGGTGTTTGTACTTTCTTCGATACTTTGAAGTTTAAATTTAAAAAAAGAAACAAAAACAATTCAGAACTTCCTTGTGTGTCGTGCCAATCATGTTTTACGAAACGTACTCGTAGAATTTCACGTTTCATCAACTTTCGCATTCCTTTGCAAAATACAAACCTGACACTTTGCATTTTTTTAATCAGTTATTCCAGGAAATTATAAAACATTTTACAATGTGGAATTCTACAGTTAGTTTTGGTTCAAGAATGAACATTCTCTTACACATTATTGTGCAAGGAAACAATTGATTGAAACAATTCAAAAATAGTAGGAAAATTAGTCCAGAGTTAATAAATCCTAGTAACTAGGGAACTTAAAAAAAAAAGAAATAAACCATGAACGTATGGGAGATTCCTCACGAATAATTATTATAAGCAGCTAATCTAAAAAAATTATAAATAACTATCAAAACTATTTTTATCTTGAAAGAGGAAATTCCATGCTTTCTTAGTCAGATCTTCAAACACTGTTTTCTGCTTGCACTCCATTTTGGGTCACATCCAATAATGCTTATAATAAGAATGTTAGTGGTCTCACTTCATTTCAGTATTATTTAATGTGATTGTCCATTTCCAAAATATCTCATGAATCACTCTTTTACTAAACATTTTGAAAATTGAACGGAAGAGTGATTTATACTTCTAATCATTTACATACTTGAAAATCATGAATGTTATTCAAAATTAA
This sequence comes from Neuroterus valhalla, assembly GCA_011762715.2. Classification (NCBI taxonomy): domain Eukaryota; kingdom Metazoa; phylum Arthropoda; class Insecta; order Hymenoptera; family Cynipidae; genus Neuroterus; species Neuroterus valhalla. The sequence continues at coordinate 2,560 of WSXT02044053.1, read as the reverse complement.
ATTATTAATAACTTATCAATAATTTCGAAACTAAGAAAAAAAAACAGGTGGTAAATTTGACCTCATTCGTGTATAAGCAATCTGGACCAATCCCATTCGGTTAAATACAAATAAAAATCAAGAATGATCTTGAACAAGCTTACATTGCTAATATAATTTTTATATTAACTGGACGATTTCACAAATAAATTATTTCTTGACTTGAAGAAGAATATTTCTAAAACTTTTTTTCCATAAAACTAAGTAAAGAACATTATTTAGGAAATTGATAATCTCAAGCACAATCCTCTTTAAAAAAAAATGTTCTGTAAGATATTCTTCCCAATATCTAAAATTAATAACAAAAAACCTTGTCGATTAATACAACATCTTAATAATCACAATTACAAAAAATCAATAAGGTACAAAGAAATTGAAAAAGGTGACAAGTGAAAAAGGTTGCAAGTGGAAAAGGTGGCAAGTACAAAATAACAAGTGCCAACAATTTGTTTGATTATTCATGCAGAATAAAAATACGATTTTGACAGTGTACAGATTTCGTTCATGGGATCTGATCCATCACCAAAAATCGATGTTTTGCTCACAAAAAAAGCAATCCACTCTAAATGTTTAACCACTCCACGATTTTCAAGCTAGATCAACGCGAACACTTTCTCCTTGGTGACAAAAACGCGAAATTTAGTATAAAAAAAAAAAATGAATGTACTCACGCAAGTACTCTTAAGATTCGTCGTCAACTGACGGTCGATGTGACTGACTTGTGGGTTAAGTCGAGACTGGTGGATTCGAGAAATGAGTCGAGAAGCTTTCGGTGATCTCCCACCTTCTTGAGGACGCTTTAAGAAAATCACCAAAGCAAGCGTCTGCACTGCCCCTCCTCAAACCCCGATCCATCCACCGCGGATCTAGAAATGTGTCCGAGGGTATCTTTAGATTCACGACTCCAAAAGATCGGATGTTTTCAAGTTAAAGAGTGTTTTCTGCGTGGAGAAATATGGGGCCGATTAGGCGATAGTCGTCGCCTGGGATAGTCAGAGCTGCCTGAAAAAAAGATGAAACTCTATATTCCGTGAAATGTGGGAGCTTTCAGAAAAAGAAGAATTCCATTTTTTTATATATTACAGGTTCAGGAATGAAATTTGGAACGCCAAAGTTTAAAGCACTCAAAATTCAGCGCTCCAATTTGAATGCACTCAAATGGAAAAACGCAAAGCTTTTGAAATCTGAATTCTTCCAAATAATAATGAATGGAAATCTAAAATTGAACTGATTTCAGTTGAATTTAATTTAACTTTTGTTCATTTCGCATTTGACTTTTATTTCATTCGAGTTTAACGTTTGGATTTTTTGAATCTAAAGTCTTCAATATATTCCTCAAATCGGATACAATTGAAATCGTAACAAATTCAGTGTTACCACCTACCAGATTAATCATTTATCTGCAATTTTGACAGGGTGGCGATTCGGCGGACGATTTCAAGTTCCCTATCTTTTCCCGGTTCTTCACGGTCAAATTTTTTAATTTTTCCGGTCAACGAGAAGTAGCATATTTATATTTGTCGCAAAACGGAGAAGTTTATTTTTATTCACGACGCTCATTCTAAACATCCTTTAACACAACATTCAAACATTGCAAAATAAAGACATTTTGAGAGGAACACTCAAATTTTCAACAAAAAATAGAATTTTTTTCTACAAAAATTGAAACAGTTAAAATTACAATTAAAAAATCAATTTACGATAACAAAAAAAAACTTATTTCCAACTAAATAGTTCATTTTTCAACCAATGTGATGAATTTTCAAATAATATTATGAATCTTCAACCACAATAGATAAATTCAAAATCAAGAAGATGATTTTTCAACTAGAAAAATAAATATTCAACTAGAGTTTTTCAATTTTCAACCAGGAAGGTGATTATTTATAAAAGAAGAATAATTTTTAAATAGAAATAATGATTTTCAAAGAAAAAATACAACCTTTCAACAAAATAGTCGAATTTCGGACTAAAAAAATAATTATTTTTAACCAAAACTGGAACAGTAACATGTTTAATTTAAGAAACTAATTTCAAACAAAGCATAAGAATTCTATCCACAAAAAAATAACTTTCAAACAAATTATTACATTTTTTCACGAAATGATGAAGAATCAAAAATGAAATTGTAAATTTTCAACTGAAGAAGTTGAATTTTACACCATAAAGACGAATTTTCACTGAAATGGTGAACATTCAACTAGAATCGTTCAATTTTTGACAAAAAAGTAATTTTAAACCAAACATAAGATTTTTCAACTATAGATGAATGTTCGTCTAAAATGAAAAAGGTTTGACTGTATAACTTAAAATGTAAACCGAAAAGAAGAATTCTTGAAGAAAAATATTAACTTTCGAAGAAAAAGATATTTTTTACCAAAAAATCGATTTTTCATCAAAATACACTGAAAAAAATCTGCCCGCTGCGCGGGCACATTTTCATAGCGCGCTACGCGCGCGGCTCGCTTCGCTCGCAAGTTTGAGCGCGCCCAGGGCGCGCGTCATTCAGATCTCGCGCTTC
>WSXT02044052.1:0-27826 GCA_011762715.2 Neuroterus valhalla | reverse complement strand
GTGTGTATTTCAAATGTCATTTGATGTGTTCTGAAACTGCTAAAAATGAAAGAAGACGAAACTTAGAGAAGAATAGAGAAGTGAGGGTTTTTGGAGGTGGCCTCCTTATTTATTTTTATGCCATTTTTTAAAATTTTATTAGAGACATTTGATCGTGTTTGTCCGAATTGGGTCGTGGGATCCTTAGTTTTCATTTTCAATTTCCAGGAATTTCGAATATCAACTTGATTGCTCTGCGTTACATAGAATTCGGAATATGGTTTTCCTTCAACTTTGCATCCCCTATATTTTGTTCAAAATATATCAAGGACAATATGACTACGTGCGATCATTTGATAACGAACTAGCAGTTGTAAAATCAGATTGAAAGTCTCTGGGAAGTAGATCAAGTTGTCTATAGTTAAAATCACCAAAAAAAAGTTTTGTCTCTGTAGAATGAACTCACAAAGGGAATTGTAACTCAAGGAGGAATACCAGGAGTGAATGAACGAATACGAAGCGTTGGAAGGGCTGACGGAGGTGTCGCCGAGTCTGACTTGCCAAAATACTATATTTCTTATCACTGCGTGGTGTTCGATGTGCCTTTAAAGACTTTTTCTGATAGCAAGGAAGAAAGGCGACTACACAAATTCCGTGGGGTATTAACAGCTATTAGCATTTGAAAATCTACGAATTGAATACTGTGACCAACAGAACGGCCCACAGTATAAGGAGGACTCATTATGCGGTCAAGAATCTATAAAAACTATAACAGCTAACGGGTTTCTATCAAAATAAAAAGATATCAACTAGGGATAATCCAAATCAAAATTTCATTCTAGAAAGATCAGGGGCGGACATCTTCGAGCCCTACGGAGAACAAAATTTGAGAATGATCTGAATTCCGATAGATTCTCCGGTATAAGTGGAATCATGGATTTAAATTAACTGAAATTAAATGTTTTATGTATAAAAAATGTGCATATGAGGCAATATTCAAATCAAAGTTATCAGCTGAGAGAAAGTTCTATTTTGAGGTTAAAAAAAATCGTGGAAACTCAGTAAAGTTAGGGGCTTATTTCTTTTCCAACGTAAGTAAACGTATGGAACGAAAAAAACCCTTCGATCCCTACTGAGCCCTGACATGAATTGCGGATAGAGTTTTTTGAATTAATTTTCATACCTGAAATTTGTTTCTCCCTTATTTTGCATAAATAAATTGGACATGATATGCCACTAAAAGAATTGAATGAACTGATAATGAAAAATGAAAGATTGACACCTCTGTTAATAGGCAGGTTCCCAAAAATAAAAATAAAAAATTTGATCAACATAGAACGGAGTCTTTTTGGCAACATCTTAGCTTCATCTAATGGCTTCAATTTTCTCCATTATTATGATTATTTTCGACTTACTCACAGCTTGGTTCTCTCATAAACAGAAACGCAACTCATCATACAATATGCCGAATACAGCAATTTTGTAATACTCGCAGAATAACACAGAACTAAAACATTAGGAATTTAACGTTTCAAGAAATCACCGGCCAGGCCCCGCTCAAAAAACCAGTTCTCGTCCGATAGATCACTTAAGTCAAGCAGCCTTGGGCGCGTTTAGTACTTGGATGGGTGACTGCTTGGAATACCGCGTGCATGTTGGGATGAAAGTCTCTCGTTCAGTAACTACTAGGCGTCGAATGACAAGCGTGAATTTTATCACAATTTCATCGCTTATTTCTCAAATATTTTATTCTTTCGGAAAAATAAACTGGATTTTAATAAGCCTTAGCTACAAAAGAAGCACTGAATGGATTCAACACAGAACTTAACTGGAAAGCCTAAGTGATGTCAGTGTCCTACGATTCATTAGGTACGATGAGCCAGTTACAATAAATAACATGGTTTTTTTAGCGTTTCCGATAAGTCTTACAGTGTTATCGGCCTTTTAAAATGCATAATTTTTCTACTCCCTTCGGAGTAGAGCGGTCGTTATACTCACACCGATCGAGAAGCTAATTTTTGGTCCCGTTGCACAAGCATAATAAAAAAGAATTTTCTACGAAGCCGTTGAATTTTGAAACCCAAAATAGTAAATTTCAACAAGAGAGTTCATTTTCACCAAGAAAGTTGAATACGATGTTGGTAAATTTTCTCGCGTCCGGGAATCATCTGATGAAAATGTTGAGAGAAAGGAAATGATATAATAACACTTTTTTGTTTCTTCGAGCGACTCTTCTTGACAATAATTAATTGCTCATTTATACCAGACGTTTTGATAGAGGACCGCAATGTCAATAGTGCATTTCAACAATAGACTATTTAGTCGTAATCCTACTTTATCACTTTATCCTATTGATTACCTGATGAGGATGAAGGTCCGCTATTGAAACGTCCCGTTATTTTCAAAAATCTTGTAAGATCTTAATATTGGCAGTTTTTTACAACGATTTTTGAAAATAAAATATTATTTTGATTTTTACTGGGTCAAGCTTATTCACGAAATTGATCTTTATAGTTCATTCATATAGCGGAAAGGAGCGCAGGGAGGGGATAAGTGAGAAGATCGGATATGAGGAATGGAGGAGAGTTTTTTAAAGAATCATTTCAGGGCTCAGACGAATGGAAGAGAGCTGAGGGAAGTGGAAAAACGAGAGAGGAAGGAGGGTCGGAGTTAGGTGACGATACCGTTGTCAATATACATTGACCGTCATTGGCATCTTTACTTCCAATGGCTGTCGTTGTAAATCGATATTTCAATTTGTACAGTGTTCTATGAGAAGTTTCATCAGACTTGGAATTTTTGATATTTACTGAGAAATATGTAATATTAAACTGACTTAAAAATCCATGTAATATACTTGCTGAATATTGCTTTCGTAATATTCATAATAAATTTCAGTGTCATAACAGAAAATTCTCTCGTGCATTTTGACAGCATTAACCTCAATATTTTGAAAAATTATTGCATCGAATCCCTGCGAACCCTGAAACTTCGAAGGAATTTTATATAAATTCGTGGAAAGACGTGAATATAACAGAATGAAAGATCATCTATGGACAACTTTCCGCTGGTTCGAAGCCATTCAAAATTTCGAATACAGTTTAAAATCATCAAGTTTTATTGTTTCATTTTGGGGTCGTCAGTTGGTCGTGGGGGCTAAGGCATGAGCTTTAGACCCACTCCGGCTAGTTACGGGTTCGATCCACGACCCATACTCTGGAAGAGCTTCGGCGGCCCACGCAGTAAACACTTGCCTAGCAAGGAAGTGATCATCTCCGGAGAGTCGTTGTGCCGGTAACCTTCATCTAGAGAAAAAGGTTACTCCAAGTACCTAAAGCTGGGGTTATTGATGGTTCGGAAACCACCTCAAGCTGTACGTCCCTTCTACCACTAAGGTAGTGGTAGGGTGTGTGAAGGAATAGTGGAGAGGTACGAGGAAAATGTAAATCCTCAGGGGACACATTGAAACATCCAATACTGTCATCATGCGGCGAAACTTTTCATGAAATTATATCCCTGGTATCACATACCTCCCTCAGTGCACAAAGTACTAATGCATGAATCTTCGATAGTGAAGGAACCCATTCTCCTAATAGATGAAAATGTATACTTTTTTATTTATTTCTATTCAAATAACAATATATTATTCATTTATATACATTTTTGCCTCTCTGAGGGAGCACTAGAATACAGGAATAAAGTTATCAGAAGATACCGGGGGAACCATCCTCAGAAGATTTCTCGAAGAGCGAACAGGAAAAAAATATTTCAGCGTTTACTTTCAATATCTTGTGTCCGAATAACAACGATTGAAGGTCTTCCGTAAAAGCGGGATCACGTTTTACCGAAGGGAGTAAAAAAACTACTGAACACAGAAATATATGATGGAATAGTTGGGCTTGCAGAGACAGAACTTGAGGGGTAACCGGAATGAAGGATGGGGTTACGGACCGAAGTCCGCAAGGCTCAACTTGGCTAGCTGATTAAGCCTTGCGAACTTTGGTCCGTAACCCCACTTCTCCATTCCGGGTCACATATCTTGGTTTCCATGCAAATGTTTTTCAAACTCACTTTCAAAATGAAGAATCTTTTGTTTGAAATTCCGTTCATATATTATTATACCATATAAATTATTATTCACAGATATTATATTTCTCTCATAAGCTTTCCGTTTATAGCTCATGGAGAATACATTTTCTTCTGTATGCTGTGAAAATGATCTATTTTTCATGAGTAAAATGATTTCGTAAACCTCGTTATGCATATTTCATTTTTCAAGTTTACTATTCCGTTCTTACTTACTGTCATATCGGCAAATTTGGAAGCGCCATTTTTCCATTTTAAGGTCATTTTTCGAATTTCGGCCATGTTTTCGACCCTCTCATCCCACTATAAGCTTGGTAAAACGTGCTGAATTTCTGGGGTATATATCTAAATGAAAAAGTTCTTACATTTTTTATATTTCCTAGCCTATTTCATTCACGCATAGTTGTAGGTTTTAGCATGTAGAATCCACATTCCTGGAAGGGTATGGAAGGAGTTTAACAATTACGGAAAGCACCAGTAAAGGTGACTTATTCGTCAATCGCATATCTCGCTCATAGTTTGGTATCAAAGTAACTGAGAGTGCCGATATCTATAAATCATAGGGCGTTTGATGTTGATATCGGGACTGCATCGCCCTGTACGTAACGATACTTATAATACCGTAAAACAAGGCGATAGCAGAATCTAGCGGTCTTACCTTGAGCGTACCAAACCTAGGATGCGGACTTTTACGGGCAAGTCTCGGGCACGTCTGTTGAAGTTTGCCTGTACGATTGAAGCAAGTACTTCGTTTACATCGTTTCTAGAAGCACGAACATCTCAGATTGAACCGCAAGTTTCTATCTTATTGATAGATAGTAAACGACAAAATTTTTAAATAAACATAACGTTCGTAAATTAAACTTATCAGTTAATTTGCCTGCAATTTTTTCGTGCAATCCAGTTAATACGGAAACACCCAGTGGGATTTCGTCACTGTTCTACAACGCATCGGGGAAACAATCTGCATAGCTATATCTTCTCTTGCTTTTTCTGGAGTTTGATTTACTGTCAGTTTTCATAACTGTGTCAATCAAACTATTGTACTTTTTTCTATTCTTATATATTGTATGCATTCATGTATGTATGCATGCATACTCGTATATATCCGTTACACACATAATTTATTTCAAACATTACTCTGACACGATCCCTATAGACCTCATAGTCACAACACACCCACAGCAGATAATTATCAGTCAGGTCTGACAAGCCTGACGTAATCAGCGCACGGAAAAAAATTGTAATTGATGAATCACCGAATTTTTTTGGAAGTGTCGGATATGAGAAACACTCAGTATATGTTAAATAACTTATTTAATATATTATTATGAAAGATCGATGCGACAAAAGTTAAAACCGATGATTATGAATAAGCTCAAAAGAAAATATATAACAGTTCGTTATTTTCTTCAAAAAAATTCAAGACAATTTATATTCCCCCGGCATGAATTTTTATAATACATCAAAAGTAAGAATCATGGTTCTTGAGCGTTGAGAATCTCCGAATTCTAAAATGATTTGGAAAAGCGACACTAACGACGCGACAAACCACACAGATACGATACAAAAGTGTAGTGTAGGTGCGCGTCACTATTTGCACTCACTTCATCGTTACGTTCGACAAGTTATTTCAAGTTCCCAAGAGATGAAGAACTTTCTGTTTGATCAAAGATATTTTCAAAACTGTCTGATATAAAAAATACATTGGAAATTTAGAGGAACATAATTCATAAAAAATGTTTGGCAGGCTCTGAATATATCGACGCCTCCTTATCATACTGTCCCTACTCGGAACAGCATAAACATATGCACGTATCTTATAACGCTGTATTCATAGTCACGTATGTTGGCGCGTTAAAAACACATAGCCATATTTCTGATTTGCGCAAGATCAGAGACGCGTATGTCATTACGAACAGTTGCGAGTTACGTGAGTATAATTCGTAGGTAACGACATACGCGTTTCTGATCTTGCGCAACAGAAATATGACTATGTGTTCTCAACGCGCCAACATAAGTGAATATAAATCCAGCGTTATAAGATACATGCATATGTTTATGCTGTTCCAAGTAGGGACAGTATGATAGGGAGGCGTCGATATCAATTTAATTAAAGTTATATCCGAAAAATGACTAATTGCAATCTGTGTTCACATAATTAATCAATTAATGATTATAATTCTATTATATATATTTTTTTTCGGATGGACATCAATAGCAAAACACCGACGCCAAGCAACAAAACAAATGCAGCGCGGTTGACAGAAAGAAATGGCGGGCATAGCAGAGAAGAGGGCGCTCGGCAACTGTTTCCTCGCGCGCGAGAGGCCTGGGTGCTCCGCAAGAGAGGAATAGTTCTTCTCCCAGACCGTTCTGACTCTTTCACGCCTCATTAATGTCCAAGACATTAGTGACACTGCTCTAAGAGAGGACTCGTTCCTCTCTGGCCAGGACACAGTACTGTCCTTTGAAAAAATTTGTTTGAGAGAGGAATTAGTGCTCTCTGGAGAGTAATCAGTCCTTTTTTTCTGAGTGTAATACAATACATGCATAGGGATTATCAGATTAAACACTGTTAGGTACGTGAACATATTCCTAGAATTCGCAGAGAATTGAAGAACGTGACTTCTAAGGTTGGGGCAGTTGGCAAATAATACCCCTTGAATTTTGTTGAAATTGAAAAAAAGAAACTCATGATAACTTATTTCATTTACTTGAAATAAATTTTTCGTCAGCAGAAGAAATAATAAAATTTTTTGTTCCAACATTAACCGACTGTAGCTTTTCGACCCATGCAAAGAAAGATGTGAACAATTGTGCTAATAAGTAGCTGCGATTCTACATCAGGATTGTCACAGACTTTCCATTTTTATTTTCCCTGACTTTCCCCTGACCTTTTTTGGAAAATCCATGACTTTCCGACATACCTAGAGCAAACTGTGAACCCGAAAGAGAACACAGCAGGGGTGTACATCAGATTATACGATTTTTTTGGTGGACTGACCATTCTGGTCCATACTGTATATGCAAAAATATAGAAATAAACTTGAAAACTGGTTAATTAATTTATCACACTGAAATAAAAGAAAAAATACTTTTTCTTTGAAAGTGCCCAATTTTTCCTTCAAAACTTCAGATCCCTTGCTTGCTTCGGACTCGACTGTTTGGAATTTCTGCCTCGCGGATCGTAATGCTTCAGATTGTTCGAGTTTTTCTGCTTCCTCACGAAATTTTCTCAGCGATTCTTTCATCTCTTTATTCTTCTGCATGTCCTGTTTGATATTCTCCACAAACTGACTGAAAAATCCTGGCTTTCGCGCTGGATTTGAATAAAAACGAAACTGAAATTAAAAACAGATTGTCACTCGCTTCCGAAATGGCAATAGTCGTTTTACTAATTGATATTCTTAAAAAGTGAGCCTACCGAGACATATTTTGTTGTGGAAGAAAGTCTAGGAGAAAAACTTCTTGTCAAGGAATTTTCTTTTGATCCGTAACCAAAACTTTTCCGAGATCGTGTAGAACGAGCCACACCTGCCAGGCTGGTTCTACACGTTAATAAATCCTGAAACTGAAATATTTAATTCAAATTCGAGTAAATTTATTAGTCTTCAGGTATACCTATAATGTTACAATCATCTGTTAGGAATGTTTTGAATCACATATGCATTCAAAGAATGTTATATACATATATGTAAGAAAAATCAACAAATTAATATTTTTAAATTCTTGAAACTTCTATGTATACACAATTTTTGCCCTTTGACTAAATCCAAGGGGATAAAGTCATAAATATATTGAACAGTTAGCAAAATTTAACTTAAATTTACCTTGAATATGCGCCCAAAGAAATTTGAGTCTCTAAGCATGTGAACTTGAGCGCTCTTCATTGAGAGGAGAAGGAAGAGAAATATATCACTTTTTGGGTTATTTTTTTGCGAAAAGTAAAAAACATGTGGCTTGGAATGAAGAAATCCACGTAAGAGCAGCAAAAATCGATTTTGAAGTTGCAATACTTTCAGATGTACGAAAAACGAATGAGCTTGGTCTCATATCACTGAAAATTTTTTTGATCATAATATTTATCTTTTTGTCAAACGGTTCTGCGATTAGAGTATACTGTTTATCTTCATATCCGGTCGAAACAAGCGAGGGTAACAGTAGGAATGATTCTGGGTTCTGGATGACGGCCACAACGAGTCTTGACTGATTGGTGCGCGCGAGTAATTTTTTTCTCCCGGTGTTACAGAGGGCGCAAGTGTGGTTCTATCAATGCTTGAAATTAGACTTTCTGCCTTACGATTGATGCCGGAGGATCATGATTTCGACCAACGTATAAAGAAAAATCCATTCCTCCACAAGTTGGTAGAGGGGGAAACTATTCCGGATATTCCCTGCTACCTACTCAACCCATCACGAAAAAGTTCCTTGTGTTTGCCTGCGTTTTCTCGTATAACTAGAAAGGTGCTCTTAGGTCAATTTATTTGTTCCAAGCCACATATGGGACATTCTTTTACAAATTAAACCCCTTTTTAACTTAACAATTTTCATTGGTCTCAAAATTTCTTTTCAGAGTCTATACTTAAAATAAACAGACACGTATACGAGGTTTTTTTTCCAAAAAATTTTTTTTCGAAAATATGCCATCGTGAATTTCAATGCTTTATCCAATTCTATTACATGTTGAATTCATTATCTCTGGTTTCACTGATGCTATCGGTACAATTCTTTTTTATTTGAAAGGCAATAATATCAGCTTTCAGTCACGTGAATGCTGTACCTTCAAGTTGAGTACCTTCAAAATAATAACAATTAAATTTTTCAAATAATATTATTTTAATTATGTTAATGATGGGGCGGTTACTAGTTTAAGAGTGAGAAAATAATAACGCTTTTCCGAAGTGTAAACTGCTTAAGAAGTTCGAGACTGAATTTTCATACACGTTCCGACACGGGCCTACTATTCGCGCGCTGCCTGCACTACGTAAAACGCAGTTGAAATAATTGTCTCACTCTTGAACTAGTAACGTCCCCATCTTTCTGAAAAAAGGCTTTTGTAGCTAAAAACATTACGAATACGATAGTCATCTTTATAATCGATTTCGTTGTGGTTAACATTATGATAATACTATTTAAATATTCAAATTAATATTATTTCAAAGGTACACAAGTTGGAAGTACAACATTCACGTGAAAGAAAGCTGATAGTATTACCTTGCAAATAAAAGGAAAATCCTAACGATATCACCAGTAGAACCAGAGATAATTAATTTAACATCGAACAGAATGGGATAAAGCATTAAAATTCACAATGGACGTATTTTCGGAAAAGAATTTTTTCGAACAAAAACCTCGTATACATGTCTGTTTATTTACAATAAGTACTTCGTAAAAAAAATTTGAGGAGATTTGGAGAGGTGGCAATTTTTTTTTATTCAAATCCGTACGACTTCTCAAAGTCATATACTGTTTACGGATATAGATATTATAGCTCTCGTGTGAGGATTACAATAATGGCTTAAGACTAATTTGAAAGATCAAGCCACCCTTGAGTTCAACAAAATATTCTAAAACTACACTGCAACCTCAATCTCATTCCGGTTTCAGGCTTGGGTATCGACGGCCTTGGAACGAAATCGAGTGAGCTAAAACGTAAACAGTCAGGGCCGTATGAACTACATATTTCTATGTGACTTTCGCCAACTGAAGCGTAGTTGTGAAAATCTATGCTAGGGTACTACTGCCCACTTTCAATACACGGCACTAGCGGAGAATGGAGCGACGAGAGCGCTCCTATCCAAACCCCCCGCACCGCCTCGTCTACGAGCGGATTTCGAGGAAGGTGCGAGTTCGGGTGGAATGAGGTTGAGGTAGCAGTGCATACAGGAAGTTAATGAGTTTCCCTTTTTGAAAAAACGAGGGACTTCTGAATTTACCATTTCCTTTTTATACTATTGTCTTCCAAATGCAGTATACTCCCTCTTCCCCTTGCAATTTCCAACTTCCATGATATCGGGAAGAATAGAACAAATAACTAATAGATATCCTTATTTAGTTCATTTTTCAGGGCTTCGTTGCCGTGCGCAGGAATTTGAATATGCTCAGTCGAGTATTCGTCTGACAGCCACCTAATAACATGTGAACTAGTCGAGTTATAATGTTCAATTCTTGCAAAAATATTAGCCAGCCGTAAGACATTAATTGCGAATTTCGATTTAACTGCGCTGATTAGTTATTGAATGAAAAAAGAAGAGCATCTGCACGAGCAGATGGCCATTTGGTAAATTACGTGACGTGGCCTGCAGATGTATGTGATTACTTGTATTTGAAAATTTATAGTTTTGTCCTCAAGGCATGGTTGTCAGATTAAATTTCATGGACCTGATCTCAGATGACAGCAAAAGAGTATTATCATATATATATTGTAATTTTTTCAATGAACAACAACTAAAATTTCATCCCCATATCACAAACGGAAGACTGCGATTGGTCCACCCAGATAAAACAAAGTCATCTGAAAAGATAATTGCTATAAAAATTTGTCCGTTCTTGTCCAACATCGAGTACGAGTAATACATGAAATGAATTCCAGGGCAATGATAAAGCAGCATGATTTGTGAGACATGAAGGGACTTACGACGATGAAGCATCATCATTCCTGAGATGTGAGGGGAAGCATGATAATGAAGCACGTTGATTTGTGTGAGGCGAGAGACTCACGATAATGAAGTACCCAGATTTAGTAGGAGCGAGGGGAGTCAAAACAATGAAGCCCCTTATTTGTATGAGGCAAGACTCATAATAATAAAGTACACAAATCAATGAGAGAACATTGTACTCACGATAATAAAGCACCCCCTTAGTGAGAGACGAGAGGACTCGCAACAATGAAGCACCTCAAGTTGTAAGAGGTGAGGGGACTTAAGATGATAAAACACCTTTATTTGTGTGATGTGAGGGCACTCAAAATATTAAACACCTCGATTTATGTAAAGCGAGGGACTCACAATTGATTTGGCCGTTCTCTCCCCCTCCGTAACTTACACAAAAATGGATTTCCCGGATTATCATTGGGAAAAATGTAATTGTAAATGAATACAAACCTATGCCAGGAATTTCAAGTTGATACGTGCGGAGGCAGATTTTGTATCATAACCCGGCTAGGCCTTGTGTTATTTTTCGACTCATGATAGGCAAATTGAATTGTTAAAGTCTCCCGAATAAGATACTTCTGCTGTTTGCATGGAATAAACGAAAAACTCGCATATTTCGTAATATTTTGCAAAGTAAAGGTCCAAGTTTACCTAATCAATGAGATCAGACTTTCGTTTATTTCTTTGGTCTGAAATACACCTTTTACCCACTTTGCAGGCCTCATCTGCATTAAAGATGACTATGCCAAATTTATAGATTTCAATTCTTTTAAACCACTGAATTCTTCTTAAAAAAATTCACACGAAGTTCACTATTATGAGTCGTGGGCATCCGGAATCACAATTTATGCAGTCGCCAACAAAAGAAGAAAGCAAAATGACTACACAGCTCTGTGCAGCATGTGTGCGCTGTATTTTCCCTTAATTTTTCGGAACATAGCTCTCTATTCCGAACATTTCTTAGAGAAAAGTGGCCTTATTTGATTGCCGCGGGTCACTGACGACCTAGTTGGTGAACAGAGGAAGGTTCAATCCATTTACAGAACATCAGATTTGTAATGAGACGCAGGGAGCGTATAATGTATACGTCCTCAAAATTAAATTTTGAAACAAAATTTTGAAAACGGAATAAGAAACTTTCAAAAATGATGCTGAACTCATTTGTAACGCCCCCACAAATCGCGGTAAACTTTGTGAGGACAATATTACTAGGAACCAAGTTGTTGCACGTCTGGCCACCCTCGAGAAAAATTGGGGTAAATTCTCGGCGAATCACGATCAGCTGATGGTGGTTCGCAAACAGCACAAGGATTCACCATATTTTCTCGAGGATCAATACTCGATCTGTGAGGAGAAATACTTGGGTGCCAAATCCTTCATGATGGATTAGTTAGACCGATCCGCATACCTTGCGGAAAAAAGGAAGCTGCGAAACCTGTAGTTCAAAACAAACAAAAGACTTTTCCACGGTTGGAACTACCCAAGTTTTTAGGAGTTTGAATGGAGTGGCCTACTTTTCGCGATCTATTCAATTCCCTCCTCTTCTTCAATCTCTTCAGACCTTAGTCAAGCGGTATGATGACGCTCGTTTATTAGTAAATAGCTATTGCACTTCAGTGACTGAAGAAAGCTCAACAGAACTCCGCTCCCTACTAAATAACGCATGTGAGGTCGTCGGTGCTTTATCGTCCTTGAATCACCCTACGAAACAGTGGGACGATCTACTTGTTTTTATGACAGCTCAACGGTTGGATACAACCACTCGGAAGGCCTGCAAGGAACAGCTGGGATCTTCGGGGAACCAACCCTGCTTTGATTCCCCGAGTAAATTCCTGACAGGCAAGGTTAGTACATTGGAAGCGGCGGAGAACATGGCCTGCAGTTCAAATGTTTCCACTACTTCCAAGGACAGTGCTCGTTTCCAAAAGAATAAGAGAAGTGGGCAAACGACTCACGCTCATAATGCTGCTATCAGAGAATCGTCGTGCTTATTATGCACAGGTAAGCATTCTATCATTTTTGTCCACATTTCCGCAGCACAGATGTTAAGATGAGAAAAGAACTTGTGCATAAACACAATCTGTGTTTCAACTACCTAGGGAAGCACATGATGCGCAGTCGTGCCTCTGTGAAGCGCTGCTTGAGTTGCAATGGAATGCACCATACCATGCTGCATTCACCTTCCTCAGAAACTACCTCCTCATGAAATCTCGCCAACTCTTCCATTTTAAATCCTTTAAGTGCATTTTTTTCTAATTCTCCAATCAGCACTACAGAATCTGCCAATACCCACCACACTCAACCAATAATGTGACTGGAGGGACCTGTCCTAGTGGCTACGGCTCTCGTCAACACTGAAGGTTCAGATGGAAGTCGTCATCTAACCCCAGTACTGCTGGTCCAAGGATCTCAAGAATCTTTTAATTCTGAGTCACTTGCCCAATCCTCAAACCACTTTTATGATAAGAGCAATAATTCTATCTAGACTCACTTCCTATATTCCTCCTGATGGTATTCATAAGGATGATTGAGAACATCTCAGGGGTTTAGAATTGGCAGATCCTTTTTTGAAAACAGGTGGGATCATCGAAATGATTCAAGGGTAGAGGTCTACTCTTATGTAATTGAGGAGGGACTCAAAGAGGGAAGTTCAGGAACTCCAACAGCTCAACAAACTTCGTTGGGTTGGATCTTCTCAGGACTCCTATCAGGGGAGTTTTCTTTTACTACGCATTCTCTAGTGGGTTGGTGAACTACAGTAAATTATGATCTACTGAACTTGCTACGGAGATTCATTGTCCAGAAGGACGTACCTTTGACCATGTCTGAACATAGTCTGGCAGAAGAGGAGTGCGAGCATCTTTCTTCTTCCACTTATCAACGTAGTCACCATGGGTGCTACATCGTGCGTCTACCTCTAAAGGATCGCTCCACTGATATTGGAGATTCCAGAGCGGCAGCTTATCGGGCTCTCGTCCAGATGGAAAGACGTTTCCATCGGGACCCCGAATTATACAGAAAATACTCTGGCGTTATCAAAGAGTACACAGAGTTGGGAAAGATAGAACTTGTATCTAAAATAGATGATATGCAGCCCAAACAGGGTTACTCCTTGTCACATCACTGTGTAATAAAGGATAGCAGCTCAAGCACTAAATTGCGAGTTGTCTCCAACGCTTCTCAACACACAGACCAGGGGTTGTCCTTGAATGACCTGTTACATTCTGGGCCAAAGCTACAAACGGAACTGGCGGATGTCATCCTACGATGGAGGATGTATCCGGTCGTCTTCACCGCGGACATCGAAAACATGTTTAGGCGGATTTTGATCCATTCAGAGGATCAAAGGTTCCAAAAAATTCTTTGGAGGGAGAGTCTCGATCAGGAAGTTTGAGCCCACTATCTAAAAACCGTCACTTTCGATTTTGCTTCTTCGCCGTATCTAGCTATATATACTCTGCTTCAGTTAGCAGAGGATGAGGGTGACAAATACCCCCTCGCTACTGAAATTGTAAAGAGGAAAATCTATGTGGATGATGTTCTGTCAGGGAGTGATGATGTCAACTAAGCTCAAGAGAAACAAAGACAGGTGGAGCTGTTACTTCAAGCAGGAGGTTTCACGCTAAAAAATGGGTTTCTAGCAAGGAAGAGGTTCATCAGGGAGTACCCACTGAAAACATCGAGAGGATGCTACGTCTTTCCTTTTTAAACAGGATGCATCTTTTCGTGCCCTTGGCATTCTGTGGAAGTCATCCCTGGATTGCCTACGGTTTAAGATTGATTCATTGTCGGAGATGAGTCAAATCACGAAACGAAAGGTGTTTTTGGAGATATCTCGCATATTCGATCCGCTGGGATGGCTAGCACCAGTCATCGTCAAGGCAAAAATTTCTTCTTCATGCGAAGTTTATGGGCTATCAGAATAGGTTGGGATGATATACTTCCAGCTGAGTTCATCGACAAGTTGACAAAGTTCAGAATTGAGTTGTCCGATCTATCCGCTCTTTACATCCCAGGCTGGTTAGGATCTACATCTTCGGACTGCTGTAAACTTCACGGTTTCGAAGATGCCTCAGAGAAGGCAATGGGAGCCGTGGTATATCTTCACGTCACTCTACCTTCGTCAAACCTAACTCGTGTGACTCTCGTCATGGCCAAGACGAAAGTAGCTCGATTGAAAGAGACCTCAGTTCCTTGACTCGAACTGTGTGCCGCCGTATTACTGGTAAAGTTAGTATCGCATGTACGATCGGTCTTGAGTCTCCCTTCCTCAACCCTGATACATATTTGGTCCTCGGAAAACACTTTTAATTGGATTCGAGGACATCCTCTACGATGGAAGTCCTATATTACAAATAGGGCGAAATCATGTACCTAGAGTGGATAATCCTGTGGATTGTGTATCACGAGGCCTCACACCGGTTCGATTGGAACATCATCTGCTTTGGAGGCAAGGACCTGTTTGGTTGGCCAAGTCCGAGCTCCTTTAGGCAAGGTCAACGGGAATTATTGACCCTCCGATCGATAGAGAGGAACGGATCATGGCTCATTTTGCTCTAGTTGCTATTAAATACCACCTTGGGGGCTATTTACCAAATGTTCGTCACTTACCAAGCTGTTAAGAATAACTGCGCTTTGCTGTCAATTCATGGATCCGCTTCGCAAGAAGCATTTCGAACGGCTCTTTAGTCATCCGAAGACGGCCTATCTTGAAGGGGCACTAAGAAGGCTGATCGGCCACGTTCAGCGAGAAACTTTTTCTGGGGACCTCATCAAGGTACGAAAGAAATTGGATGTTTCAAGGTCGAGTCCATTATTGAAGCTACTACCTTTTTTGTATACTGATGGACTGCTAAGACTGTTAGGTCGACTTACTCATGCCATGCTAGATTACGATGAGAGATATCCTTATATCTTACCCAAGGACTAACCGTTACCAACCATGATCATCAGAAATGGACATCAGTGTTTGTTACATGGTGGTCCTCAACTAACCTTGTCTTACTTAAGGAGGAAATATTGGATCATCTCTGGTCGTACGGCCGTTGAGCGCGTGTTGTCTTAATGTGCGACATGCGCGAGACATCGAGCAAAGTCTTGTAATCAGGTAATGAGTCCTCTATCATCTTTCAGAGTTACGCCACCAGTTCGACTATTTGCAGCGGCCGGATTGGATTACACAGATGCTGTTTAGATACGCACGACGAAAGGGCGAGTTCACAAGGCACACAAGGGGTACATCGTTATCTTTGTTTGTTGTGCTACACGAGCTGTACATTTGGAAGTCGTATCGGACTATTATGCAGAAGGTTTCATTGCCGCCTATAAGAGGTTTTCGGCTCGACGAGGTGTCAGTCATACTCTTTACAGCGACAATGGTACAAATTTCGTTGGAGCTGACCGTCAGCTATGAGAGCTATTTTCCGAGGCTCCAGCTGAGTCAAACAAGATCGCTTGTTATATCGCCGACAACCATACAACTTGGAAATTTAATCCTCCCGCCGCTGTACACTTTGGCGGATTTTGGGAAGCAGCAGTACGGTCAGTCAAACACCATTTTCGTTGTGTTATTGGAAACACTACCCTCTGTTGCTTCCACACACCTCTGCGCACAAAATATATAAGAGATGACAGCGGGAGAGCTGTTTACAAAACGAAACAACAAGAGTTGAAAGATCGCTTGCATATATCAATTTTAGGTTTGATTCCGAATTTTTCTAGAGAACAACATCTACAATTGGTCGCGAGTTGCGTTCCAAAAGTTATATAGAACTTCGCCTACATATTTCGCCCCAGCGAGCCGATCGTTGTGCGTGTAAAGAGACCGCGCGGCTGAACTAGAAAATCAATATCTCCGAAAGTTGTAGAATGTTCATCACTTTTTTTTCTAATAATCAACGCTTGATATCATAAAAATTAACAATGATAATATTTTCTAAAAAATATACTCTTGAAAGGAACAATCCTCAAACCCGTAAGAGGGAAGAGAATAAATCACAATACTCTCAAACGGAAAGATTACACAAAAAATCTTGTTGTATTTTTTTTAATCGGTTTACTAAATCTCTGTTTTCGAATTAGTAGTAAAGGATTACACACGATTTGTAGAGTAGATGAGGGAGAATGTCAGACCGATAGAAGACGGAGAGGAGAGGATGGTGGGATGATGACTGCAGGAAAAGAAAAGACAGGCTGAAGGAAAGTGTAGAAAAATAGAGGAAAGGGGAATTAGAGAAATGAGAACTTAATAGAAGGAGACGAGCGCACGAACGGATGTTAAGCGAAAAGACAGAAGGAAAAAGTGAGATTCATGGAAGAAGTCGAGAGAGCGGTAAAGGAATGGGAAGGAAGCTATAGACAGGGAAAGAGGAAGAAAGGTCATAAATGAGGAAATCGGAATGGATGGAAAATTTCAAGTCTTTGCTAGGGGGAGTGGAGAATAGGGTAAAGAGCGAAGGAAGAAAGGCGGTAGCGGGAGATGAGGACAAGGGGGATGAGATTAGTCGGGAAGAGATAAATGACGCAATCATAATACTGGAAAGAAACAAAGGAATAGGTGAAGATGGCTGGAAGAATGAAGCACTGAAATATGGCCGGAAAGGGGAGAAAGAAGTGATGTGGAAGATTTTTAATAAGGTCTGGAGAGGCGAAGGGTGGCTGTAGAATTTATTCAAGAGTACTAAGGAAGAGACTAGAAAGACCAGTGGAAGGAAAGAGAAGTATAGCAAATAACCAAACGGGCTTCAGAAAAGGTATGGGAACCATAGATAATATATATGTGTTCAATTATTTGGAAAATAGAAACTTGGGTCGGAAGAGAGGGAAACTTGTCGCACTGTTCGTGGATTTCAGAGCAGCTTTTGATTCCGTGAACAGAAGAGTCGTTTGGGAGGCCATGAAAGGAAGTGAAATAGAAGACGGTTTGGTAGAAAGGATAAACGAGATATTTGTGGAGACGAAGATAAGGGTCAAGACAGGAGAAAAGAAAGGAATTCTGGACAGGACGTGGACTTAAGCAAGGTCGTTCGTTAAGTCCTCTACTGTTTAGCGCCCTAATAGCAGACTTATAGGAGAAGATGAATAAGAAAGAAAGAGGAGGGACGATACCAGGAACAGATAAACTGTTATCGTTGGCATACGCAGACGATGTAGAGCTAGTAGCGGATGACGAAAGAAGGATGAATCTGATGGTGTTAGCGTTCGAAGAGTATGTAATAGAAAAGGACATGAGGGTAAATGTGAGACTAAGATGGTGTGTTTTAGAAATAGAAGATCTAGGGTAGAGCATAAATGGAAAATGAATAACGTAGTGGTGGAGTTAGTGGAGGAGTGCTGCTACCTAGGATTCTGGTTCGAAGCAGGAGGAGGAAACGGATTGCAGGTGAAGAAGAGAATGGAATGTGCGAGTAAATTAATGGGACAAGTGTAAAGAATATGAAAGGGAAGGTTCAAGGACGACTGGAGGATGAGGGTGTGTTTGCTCGATGTGCTAGTATGGTAAGTGGAGATATGGAATGGAAGGAATATAAAAGTGTGAAAGGTCTGCATGAGAGATTTCTGAGATGGGTCATGCAGTTGAGTTGCGAGTGCGCAGGTTATATCCTGAGGGAGGAAATAGGAAGAGAGGAAATGTTAATCAGTCAAATAAAAAGATCTTGGAATTCTGAAGAGAAACTGAGAGCGGCAAAGGGCAGCAAGATCGCACAAGCGTGTGCACGGGGGATCTGTGAAAGAGCAGGGAGGGTAACGTGGAGCGTTCGAAGTGCGAGAAAGAGAGATACGAACGAAGGCTCGAGTATGGGATGCAAGATAAGGGTAGAGAATAGCAGGAGTTAGAGGAAGTGATAATGGCAAGGCAGAGAGAGGATAGATGGGGAAAAATCTTAGAGTCAAGATATAACAGCTAGTACAGGTTGTCAAAGAACGAGGGGGAGCCGGGATATCTTAGAAAGATCAAGAAAGAGAATAAATGGAATAGAGTGGTGAGATTTAGAATGGGAGAGGGGGTGAGAGCATGTAGGTACTGGATGAATAAGGAGGATAATTTGTGTAGAGTGCGTAGTTATGAGCAAGTATCATGGTTGCATATGTTAGAGAGATGTACAGGTGACGAAGGAGGAGGAGAGTATAGAACAGAGAATCAAATGGATTTTAAATGCGAATGGTCAGGGCGAGGAATGAATGAAGATGCTAGAAGAGTGGAGGGAGAAGGTAACCGCACTGGTTAGAGTCAAAAATTACTCTTAAAGAAGGAAAAACAGAATGTAAGAAGATTTCTAAGATATAGATGTACTCGGAGAACATCCATAATTTGTTTCCGGTACCGATAGTATAGGTTCAGGGTTTTCCGGGTGGTGCGGTAATTTGTTGGGTACTTAAAAAGGAAAGAAAAGAGAGGAGTGGAGAAGTGTGGTGAGTAAAAAAGTAAAGGGTAAAAGTCTGAGTGAAAGTGAAGGGGGGAGAAACAGGCGTGAATGTGAGGGAGGGAATGTAAAAGTGAGAGAGGGCTGATTTTTTGTGAGGCTAGATTCGAGTTTGTGAAAAATAGAAAATGGGTTAAAGGAGGGGGGTTTGGAACGTACAGAGTAGGAAGGCGAAGCCAGTGAACACAAGGAAGAAAAAAAGTGTTACGAGAGGTGTGACTTTAGTCAGATTGTCGAAAGTGTAGTTCATAGGAAAGAAAGGAGCTTGTTCTTTCTTCATCGTTGTGTATCCTACCCAGTAGATAAGTGGAAGTATGCCTTTACTGCGGAGTCTAGACAGAGGGGGCAAAAGAAGCGTCACAAGTGGGGAGAGCGATCCGGAAATGGAATAGCAGGTCAGTGGTGAAATACGAGCAAGTGAGGAAAAGAAGGAGGAAGACAGTAGTGAGAGAGAACTACCTAAAGAGACGTAATCCGTCCGACAGATACCGGTACGGGCACTAGCAGGAGAGATAGACTTACCAACGTAGAACTTCTCAATAGAGATGTTCAAAGAATTGAGAGGAGGGAGCGAAAAATTTTCGCAGCAGTAGTAAGCGACGGGGACAAATGAATGCGGGACGGACGGGCAGGGGGAGAATGAGATTGCATGTTGGAGATTGGCACAGATAGAAATACGGATAAAAGGAGAACAAATAAAGAAGAGGAGAAAGAACTTCTGATCAAGGGGATAGAAATAAACAGCGAAACAGGAGAGGAAGAGGTAAGAAAAGTGATATGTGACATAGGAGCGAAAGTAAGGGTAGAAACAGTAAAGAGAATAGGAAGGATAGAGGAAAGGCATGTTTATAGTGACACTAGGGAATAAGGATATATTCGAAATAATGGGAAGAAAGAGAATGTTGAAAGGCAGAACAGAGAGAATCGAAGAAGATGACAAAGCAGGAGAGGAGAAAAAAATCAGAAAGCAGAAACAGAATGAAAATGATGAGAACGCGGCGGGCTTACTAAAGACAAGACGAAACAAGGACCAGGAGAGCGGAAGAAGGTGATAAGGAAGTGAGTGTAGCATTCTGGAATGTGTCAGGATTGAGAAACAAGTATAAAGGTTTTATGGAGGGATGGGGAGAATAGGACGTTATAATGATGAGTAAGGAATGGGTGGACGAGAAGGACTAGAAGGGAATAGAATAGAAGGTACCAAGAGAATTTATTTGGAAGATGCCAGAAGTAAGAGAGTAACATGAGAAAGGGGGGAGGGATGAGTGGCATGGTATCAGGGGTGAGAGAGGAGCTTGTGGTTAGGGTGTGCCCGAAAACAACTTTTTTTGAAAAGTTTTAATGCTGATGGCTCAAATAGTGCCATTTGCAAAAACAATTATCCGTGCAAAACTTTAGCTTGATGAGAAAACTTTTCACGGTGGTCCAAGAGCTTCAAAGTTGCTATGTACAGGGCCCTTACGGCTGGCCACGCAATCTTGCGCTAAACGGGCTTCAAGTCTCTTTCAATTTTAGTTATGAAGAGTCAAATATGGTGGCGTATGCGTTGCCGGCCTTTTGTAATAGTTGTTGTTAGTAATGTATCAAAATCCGCTACAAAAACAGCCTTCTTTGTTTATAATATCTCTCATTTTTAACTTATCAGGGGAACAAGAGTTTGAATAGTGAGCATACTCTTACTCGATTGCATTATACATTCTGCCTATTATTAGGAAAAAAAGTTCCAGTCAAGGCAAAGTGAACGGGACGCTTTTCTTCAGTGTGGGCCTATTATAACAGTTACAGGAAGAAAACTCTCATAGAGAAAGCAAGCACTTAGGTTATTTATACATAATAATCGTGTTTTGCAACATTCCAAACATTTGGAGGCACTGAAGAAATTATGCAATTTTTGAAAAAAAGCAAATATTCCGACACTGAATACCAAGAATATAACCCCAAAATACATCAAACTCTATGATACATGGCATGAACTGAAAAAAGTCATGGTCCAGGGAAGGTGCTGCCCAGGAAAAGAGAAAAAGTGATGTTGAGGACCAGCTGGAGGATGCATTTGATATTGCTGCTATTACAGTTTCCTTTTCTGCTTTTTTCGTTGCGCTACTACAAAATCTTTGTCTTCCTCCAAATCTATCATTTCCAGAGCATTTTGAGCAGCAATATCAAATAGATCCTCCAGTTGGTCCTTAGAATCAATTTGTTCTTTTTCTTTGGTTATATTTTCGGTATCGTGTGTCGGAATGTTTGCCTTTCTTCCAAAATTTCATCATTTCTGCAATCTCTTCATGTGCTCTATCATGCTTGGAATGTGGCAAAACACAATGACTATCTATGCTTCTTTCTGGATGGAAGATTGCTTCCTGTATCTGTTATAATATGCACACACTCAATAAGAACGTCCCGATTCATTATCATCTTGACTGGAACTTTTTTCTTATTAAAAGATAGCATGCTTATCACAATTGAGTAGGAGCATGGTCACTATTTAAACCCTTGTACCCCTGACAAGGTTAAAATGTAGGATCATGGAAAATGCTAACAACAACGTATACGCCAACATGTTTGACTTTTATCAATTAGAATCAAGGCAGACTGTAGCGAGTTGTGCGCGAAATTGCGTGGCTAGCCGTGAGCGCCCTGTACGTAGGAACTTCAAAGCTTTTGGACCACCGTGAAAAGTTTTCGATGGGGCTCAAGTTTCGCATGATTCATTTTTTATACAAATGGCACTATTTGAGCCCTTAGCTTTACAACTTTTCAAAAAGAGTTGTTTTCGGGCACACCACACTTGTGATAGGTCAGGGATCAGAGGAAGATGTCGAAAAAAAAGGACAACGTTATGATGAGAAGAATTAAAG
This sequence comes from Neuroterus valhalla, assembly GCA_011762715.2. Classification (NCBI taxonomy): domain Eukaryota; kingdom Metazoa; phylum Arthropoda; class Insecta; order Hymenoptera; family Cynipidae; genus Neuroterus; species Neuroterus valhalla. Next base: position 5,824 of record WSXT02044052.1, on the reverse strand, counting down.
TGGAGGAAAAAGAGTAGCGGTAGTATGCGTTTACAGAAGAAGAGGGGAGGGGAGATATGGAAAGTTATAAGGAGATGGACTGGAGATCAGGGGAGGAGGCATGGGATAGAGTGGAGGGGTTCTCATGAGGAAATCGAAACATAAAGAAACAGATCAAAAATATAGGATACTTCTGGATTGGATAAGAGAAGCACGATGGGTCATTTGTAATGGGAATACAAAGGGGGACGAGGATAGTGAAAAATATAATCACAGGAAAAAGGAAAACCGTAATAGATTGCATCATATCGGAAGAAAGGGTAAGAAAGCTAACAGTGGGAATGGAAGTGGGTAATAAAATAGGCTTTGAGCACTTTCCGGTAATAGCAAAATTGAAAGTTTATAAACATTCGAAAAGTAAGGGGGGTCGAGGAAAGGTAAGAAACGTAAACATAGAAAGAAAAGGATGGTGGGATGAGGAATTTAAGCAAGGTAAAGGGAAAATAAAAAAGAGTGTTTGAGAATGGAGAAGACGAGAGATTAGAAAAAGGGATTACAATATGAGCAAACGAGAATTTGAGGAAATACTAAACGAGAAGGGAATGAAGGAAAAGGAAAGGTACAAGGAAGAGGTTGAGAAAGCAGTAAAGAAAAGAGAGGTGTGGGAGGTGATAAATAGAGAAAGAGGAAGAGGGGAAGAAGTAGGTGATATAAAAATGAGTGAATTGACGGAGCACTCCAAAAGACTGTAAAGAGGGGAAGTGAAAAAGGTTGAAGAAGGAGAGGTGATAGAGGAAAGCGGGAAAGATAGAAACGATATAAGTAGTGGGGAAGTAAACGAGGCCATAGAAAGGCTGAAAAAAATAAAGAGACAGGAGAGGATGGCATGGAGAATGAAGCTCTCAAACATAGGGGGGGGGAGTAAGAGATTTTGTATCAAAGTTTGGAGAGGAAAAGGATGCCCTGAAGAATGGGAAACGGGATTACTGATCACGCTAATAAAGAAAGGAGAGGGTAGAAAGGTAGAGGATTATAGAGGTGTCACTATTATGTCAGTGGGGCATAAGATCTATGCGGAAGTTCTCAAGAACAGGTTAGAAAGTCAGGTAGAAGAGAAAAGAAGTATCCCACAAAATCAGACAGGCTTTGGGAGAGTAATGGGAGTGAGAGACTAGATTGAGAGTGAGGATAAAAAATGAAGGAGAGGAATTTTTGACAGGAAGAGTAGGTAAGAGGAAAAGATTTAACGATAAACGTTAGCAAGACCAAGAAAATGAACTTCAGGAATAGAAGGAAGAAAATAAAGTACTAGTGGAAGTTTAAAGGAGGAACGATTTAACTAACGGAGGAATTCTCTTACTTCGGGTTCTGGTCTGAAACAGGAAGAGGCAACGAGCTGCAAGTAAGAAAAAGGTTGGAGTGTCAGAGTAACATAACGGGCCAAGTTTGAGGCAGAGGGAAGGGATGGTTTAAGGATCGTTGGAGAATGAGAATTATGATGTTTGATGTGCTAACATAGACAGTCTTAAGCTATGGAGTAGAAATTTCTGTAATTGGAACTAGCACCCAGTTAATTTCTAAAAAATGGAAATAAAAATTTTTGTTCTCGTATTTGAGAACTGAACCTACAAATGCAAACATGCGATGTTTTCAGGAAGATTTTCGGAGTGCTGTTATAAATATCAACAAAGTGTTGTTCGAGTGTTTATAGATATCAAAACAAAGAGTGGCAATGATAAAGAGCGTGCTGATTACTTTTACGAAGTAAAAGTTGTGTATTTATTCAACTTACGGAGTTTAATACTGTTTTCCTTATCCCCTTCCTGCATCATTTTTTTCAACCTACAAAAAGCTACATCAAGTTTTTCTTTTAGAGAGTGAAGATTCTGACAATCCCTCTCCTACGTAGAGAATTCCTTCGACAAACAAGTTATGATTTCTTGCTTCGAATTTATCATCAGTGTTGACTCCTGAAACTTTCCAACCATGATAGCTGAGGGGACGAGGACCTGGACGCCGGAGACAACGTTGTCGAGGAAGCCTGAAACGAAAAATAGCCGCGATTCCCCCCTTGACAATTTATTATTCAAATTTCAAACTCTGAATTAACCAATGTCGACTCCTGAAACCTTCTTACCATGATAGCTTAGGGGACACAGACCTAGACGCCGGAGACGACGTTATCGAGGAAGTTGAAACCAAAGAAAGACACATTTTCCCTATTGAGAATTTTCGATTCAAATCTCGAACTCTAAAATTACCAATGTGGACTCCTGAAACCTTTTAAACATGATAACTAAGGGGACGCGGATCTGGACGCTGGAGACGACGTTGTCGAGGAAGTCAAATCCGAAAAAAAGCCACGATTTCCCCATTGACAATTTCTCATTCAAATTTCAAACTCTAAATTCACCGATGTCGTCTCCAGGAACCTTCTCACCATGACAGCTAAGGGGACGCGGACCTGAACGCCGGAGACGACGTTGTCAAGGAAGTCCGAATCAAAAAATAGCCACGATTTCCCCCTGACAATTTTTTATTCAAATTTCGAACTCTTCATTTACTAATGTCGACTCCTGAAACCTTCTAACCATGATAGCTAAGGGGACGTGGACCTGGATGCCGGAGGCACGTTGTTGAAGAAGTCTAAATCGAAAAATAGCCACGTTTTCCCTCCTGAAACCATGCTAGCTAAGGGGACGCCGGAGACAACGTTGTCGAAGAAGTCTAAATCAAAAAATAGCCACGATTTCCCTCTTGAGAATTTTGGATCCAAATTTCAAACTCTGAATTCACCAATGTCGACTCAAAAAACCTTCTAACCATGATAGATTAGAGGATGCGGACCTGGACGCCGGAGACAACGTTGTCGAGGAAGCCGAAATCGAAAGAAAACCAAAATTTCCCTCTTGAGAATTTTTGATTCAAATTTCGAAGTCGACGCCGGAGACGACGTTGCCGAGAAAGTCGAATCCGTAAAAAGGACATGATTTCCCCCTTGAGAATTTTTTATTCAAATCTCAAACTCTAAATTCAGCAATGTCGACTACTCGAAACTTCTAACCATGATAGCTAAGGGGACGCGGACCTGGACGCCAGAGACGACGTTGTCAAGGAAGTCTGAATCGAAAAATAGCCACGATTTCCCCCTTGACAATTTTTTATTCAAATTTCAAACTCTCAATTCACCAATGTCGACTCCTGAAACCTTCTAATCTTGATAGCTTAGGGGACACGGACCTGGACGCCAGAGACGACGTTGTCGATGGAGTCTAAATCGAAAAATAGCCACGATTTCCCTCTTGAGAATTTTGGATCCAAATTTCAAACTCTGAATCTGCAATGTCGACTCCAGAAACCTTCTAACCACGATAGCTAAGGGGACGTGGACCTGGGTGCCGGAGGCGACGTTGTCGAGGAAGTCCAAATAAAAAAATAGCCCCGATTTCCCTCCTGAAACAATGCTAGCTAAGTGGACGCGGACCTGGACGCCGGAGACGACGTTGTCGGGGAATTCGAAATCGAAAAAAGCCACAATTTCCATCCTGAAACCATGCAAGCTAAGGGGACGTGGACCTGGACGCCGGGGACAACGTTGTCGAGAAAGTCGAATACGTGAAAAAGGCATGATTCCCCCCTTAAATTTTTATTCAAATCTCAAACTCTAAATTCAGCAATGTCGACTACTGGAAACTTCTAACCATGATAGCTAAGGGTACGCGGACCTGGACGCCAGAGACGACGTTGTCAAGGAAGTCTAAATCGAAAGATAGCCACGATTTCCCCCTTGACAATTTTTTATTCAAATTTCTAACTCTTAATCCACCAATGCCGACTCCTGAAACCTTCTAATCTTGATAGCTTAGGAGACACGGGCCTGGACGCCAGAGACGACGTTGTCGAGGAAGTCTGAATTGAAAAATAGCCACGATTTCCATCTTGGGAATTTTTTATTCAAATTTCAAACTCTTAATTCACCAATGTCGACTCCTGAAACCTTCTAATCTTGATAGCTCAGGGGACACAGACCTGGACGCCAGAGACGACGTTGTCGAGGAAGTCGAAATCGGAAGATAGCCACGATTTCCCTCCTGAAACCATGCTAGCTAAGGGGACGCGGACCTGGACGCCAGAGACGACGTTGTCAAGGAAGTCTGAATCGAAAAATAGCCACGATTTCCCCCTTGACAATTTTTTATTCGAATTTCAAACTCTCAATTCACCAATGTCGACTCCTAAAACCTTCTAATCATGATAGCTTAGGGGACACGGACCTGGACGCGAGAGACGACGTTGTCGAGTAAGTCAAAATCGAAAGAAAACCACAATTTCCCTACTGAGAATTTTTGATTCAAGTTTAAAACTCTGACTTCACCGAAGTCCACTCCTGAAACCTTCTAACTATGATAAATTAGGGGACGCGGGGACCTAGACACCAGAGACAACGTTGTCGCAGAAGTCGAAATCGAAAAATAGCCACGGTTTCCCTCCTGAAACCATGCTAGCTAAGAGGACGCGGACCTAGACGCCGAAGACGACGTTGTCAGGGATTTCGAAATCGAAAAAAAGCCACGTTTCCCTCTTGAGAATTTTTTATCCAAATTTCAAACTCTGAATTCACCAATGTCGACTCCAGAAACCTTTTCACCATGGTAGCTTAGAAGATGCGGACCTGGACGCCGGAGAAAACGTAGTCGAGAAAGTCGAAATCGAAAAAAAACCACAATTTCCCTCTTGAGAATTTTTTATTCAAATTTCAAAGGCTAAATTCACCAATGTCGACCCCTGAAACCTTTTAACCATGCTAGCTCAGGGAACGCGGACCTGGACGTCGGAGACGGCGTTATCAGGGAAGTCGAAACCGAAAAAAAGCCACGTTTTCCCTCTTGAGAATTTCGATTCAAATCTCAAACTCTAAATTCAGCGATGTCGACTCCTGGAACCTCCTAACCATGATAGCTAAGGGGAAGCGGACCTGGACGCCAGAGACGACGTTGTCAAGGAAGTCGAAATCGAAAAATAGCCATGATTTCCCTCTTGGGAATTTTTTGTACAAATTTCAAACTCTAAATTCACCAATATCGCCTCCTGAAACTTTCTAACCAAGATAGCTGACGGGACGCGGACCTGGACGCCGGAGACAACGTCATCGAAGAAGTCTTAATCGAAAAATTGCCACGATTTCTCCCTTGACAATTTTTATTCAAATTTCAAACTCATAATTCACTAATGTCGACTCCTGAAACCTTCTAATCTTGATAGCTTAGGGGACATGGACCTGGACGCCAGAGACGACGTTGTCGAGGAAGCCTGAAACGAAAAATAGACACGATTTCCCCCTTGACAATTTATTATGAAAATTTCAAACTCTTAATTCACCAATGTCGAATCCTGAAACCTTCTAATCTTGATGGCTTAGGGGACATGGACCTGGACGCCAGAGACGATGTTGTCGAGGAAATCTGAATCAAAAAATAGTAACGATTTCCCCCTTGACAATTTTTTATTCAAATTTCAAACTCTTAATTCACCAATATCGACTCCTAAAACCCTCTAATCTTGATAGCTTAGGGGACACGGACCTGGCCGCCAGAGATGACGTTGTCGAGGAAGTCTGAATCGAAAAATAACCACGATTTCTCCCTTGACAATTTTTTATTCAAATTTCAAACTCTTAATTTACCAATGTCGACTCCTGAAACCTTCTAATCTTGACAGCTTAGGGGACACGGACCTGGACGCCAGAGACAACGTTGTCGAGGAAGTCGAAATCGAAAGAAAACCACAATTTCCCTCTTGAGAATTTTTGATTCAAGTTTAAAACTCTGAATTCACCAATGTCGAC